>JASGAT010395410.1:333-17527 GCA_030220025.1 Chelon auratus
CCGTTTCTCTGTCATTATGCTGAAACGCCGAGGAAAACAACATTAGCACGTCGATTATGGCAATGTGAAACGTAATTGCTGGATCCTGCAGCATAGCTGGCAACCTTGAGTCAGGGGGGAGGTTGGAGGGGATACACCGTTCTACAGTATTTTGAAAGTGATTGCAGTACCAGTTTTGGCCATTTTTGGCTACAATCCTACATACTGTTCCTTTAATTATAAACAATGTTTTGTCTTTTCTGGTTAATAGTTGATTTTTGCCAAAACTTTCATTGCAATGTAAACTCAGGACTCGTGCACTGATTCATTCAGGATCTAGTTATTTTTCCCGACTGTTTTATAATGGCCCACTTGTTTTCCATCTCGAAATTCTGTCTCCTGTTAGCGTTCTCTATCTTGTACCTGTAATAGGTGCCCTTGAGCTGAATGTTTCCCATAATCACCATTTCCTGCTCCCAGTTGAATCTCTCACATGTCTCTGCTTTCTCCTGCTTGCATAAATACATAGACAAGTGGCGTGATGCGATGTGCCTATTTAAATATATATATATATACACACACACATACATGCAGAGAAAAGTCCAATTTAGAAAGAGGGTAGCAACAAAGAAAGCTGGATATGTACTGTAAGTTGCAGGCTTTATTCTTTATTTGATAATTAGTGGACAAGAAAGGTCTGAGCCTTTGACAGAGTGACTGTAACTGCTGTAACTTTGCTTCACAGCTTTAAATTGAATACAGAATTAAACACTGTGCTGTAGTGATGAAATGGGAGCTGGACGAAGCAGGTTTGATTGGTGCAACTGGCAAAGGAAGCAGGCTATTCTGTGTGTTGACTCTCAATCCCAACATATTGAATGTGGATGCATATATCATGACAGAGCTTTTGGGAGGGGGAGAGTGAGTGGAGAAGGGAGGGCGGTGAAGTGAAGAGAACCTGTGCTTTTTTCTTTCTTTCTTTTTTTTTTTTGAGGGCCACAGAGACACAAAAGATACTTGTGTCTTGCACTTTGTGCCTGTGTCTGTGTGTGGGTGCTGTGTGGGTGGTAATGAAAAAACACTCCTGTCTAACGTGCGTGCGCATGAGTGGGCAGGCTGAATGACACCAAATTCTGCATTTGAAGTGCGTTTCTTAGTTCAGACATTGACCAGCAACATCACATGGTGGTCAATGGCATGCTTTGCGATAAAGTGCTTTGGTGATCCTCTTCACAATGCCACAGGCCTGCAGGAGGGTGGGGGGTGGGGGGCGTAATAAGATTCAAATGTAGGTGTCTTAGGGGTTGATGGGGTAGCTGCAGCCTGTCAGATAATGAGACAAAAACGCCAGACTCCCCCTGCATAATGATTCATCACTAATGCTGATGTGACCGCAGGAGGAGGAGAGTTCTGCGGTGACAGGGGGGTCGTGCTCGGCTATTTACATTAACTGTGACCATGCGTTTTGGAGCGGACACGAGGAAAATCTTTAGAGTGCATTAACGGTGGGGAGAGATGAGCAGCTCTGTGTAATGGAAGCTTAATTACTTCCTGTCACATGTTCCAGTCGACACAGCTGCTTTTAGTCTATCAATACTTTGACGCCCGGATTCATAATCATACATTTACCGACCGTTAATAACCTGGAGATGAAAACGTCATTAGGAGCGTGTTTGGTTTGCTGATTTGCAGCCGACCAAACAAATTAAGTTTTGCTTTTACCATCCCCTTAATGCGATCACGACATGTAAAACGATTTGCAGTCAACCAAGCATGGTGTAAACTCTACATTACCCTTTTCATTATCTTGATGTTTTACGTTAGGAGAAAATGGTATAATGTTTCTGAAACACCTTCTGTGCTGCAAATGCCCTTCATTATCAGTATTTTACTCTGAGTTTCAAGTTGACGGACGTCATGTCAAGACAGCCTCGCTGAAGAGTTATATTTAGAGAAATTACTTCCAGTAAGTGATGATCTGAGCTGATTCTCCCACATGGATGACAGTGAATCTGTTTTAAACACAGCAGAAGAGAAAGNNAAAAAAAAAAAAAAAAAAAAAAGCACATGGTCCATTTTGCATCCTGAGTTAAGATGATCCAGGTCACTCTGCACTTCAGTGGCCATCTGGAAAAATAACCCACGCTCTCTAAATGGGGGATGGTGGAATATTTATATAAATGCCACATTGTCCATTCAAACATTCAGCTTCATAATAGAATATATAGAAGCCATTTGATTTGTCAGACAAATCTCTTTACATCAGATAAAACTAGAAATAGTTTGACCCCGGCATTTCTATCTGGGCAGGATAAAGCTTTTTTGCAGCAGAGCATAGCATTAGCAGAGAAGTTTTTCGACCTTTTTTTGTACAGGTGAAGCAGATTTTGTTTTACGGCTCGGTTGCGTCAGCCGTCCAGTAAGCCACGACTGACCCAGCATCAGCACCCTGGAACCAGCTCACTTAAATGCAATGCATCTGTTTTTAATCCTGACAAGCCGCGGTGGCGGCTGTGAAAAACGGTCTGCTGGTATCAGATGGTTTGTTTGCGCGTTACAATTACTGTCTCATTCATCACCCCAGCTGACTGGTTAATACCGTGCGCAACAAAGCCATTATAACCCCACAGATCAGATTTCACTCCATGCAGAGTTCAATCTGATTTAATTTTGACTTTCAAATTTGCAGAGCTCTCCAGCCAGTTTGGGAAGAGACAGCGTGGGATTGTTTTGCTCATCAAGTAAATTGTGATTGCTTATCTTCTTGTTTCATAACTGCAGGGTGAGACAATACGAGCACCAGTGGAGGACGTCTGCTACTTACCATGGGTTAATGAGAGGATTTGATTAGAAGTTGTAAAATTAACAACTTTGTGACCTGCTGTTGCCATGCTAGCTTTGCAATTTATGGTTACAAGCCTAACCGCAGCTCCCAGTATCTGCCTCCTCACCATGTGCTAGGCATTTGCTTTTTTGTGATTAAATGTGCTTTGTTAAGGAGGGATTAGTTCTCCCGGCAGTGCAGAATCTGTAACTCCACATCTACCAGTGCAGCAACTGCTGTAAACAGTTGCTACCTTGACATACAGTCCATGTCTCTTAGGGTACTGAACCCGCACAAACACACATACAGTGCTGTCATGATGTGTGCGGTTGCATAATTGGGGGTTTCAGAGGTTCAGGGAGGCACAGCAGTTTCATATACAAAGCAATATTGCTTTACCACCAGCTATCTCATACGGTAAATTGGTTATTCTTTCTGCATACTCTTATTCCTGCTCCTTCTACTTGCAATTGGATTTCCTTGACCTGTCCAACCTGTTGCGCAGTTGACATTCAGTTGTGGTCAAGATGTTTCTACAGGATTTGTCCGTGTTCATTGAAAGCATCTGTGGCTTTGTCTGGCGCCGGTGTGAGTTCAGGGACAAGCTTGCATAGGTTTGTTTTCAGTTTGCAGAATCACGTTGGCTTTGAATAAATGGTTAAAGCCTGCTTGTGAGAGGCTTGACTAAAATGAAATAATGTCCATGATTAGAATAGTTAGGCGGTGTGCTGTTATGTGAAGAATTTCAGGCAAAATTACATTTTTTTATCTTAGGCACACACAGGCGGTCTCTTAATTGAGATTCAGTGTGAAGACGTGTTCATTAGAAGGTCAATTCTGAAATACTTAATAAAACAAATATTAGTCACTCACTGCGTGCCATTCAGCTCAGTATCTCAGCAAACTGTTGTAGTTGGCATCGCAGAGTTCAGTACAATTCTAAGGAGCTTTATTTTCAAATACGTGCGTCTTTTCTACCTTTCGCTCCGCTACATTTATCTGACAGCTGAAGTTACTGCAGATACTACAGATTAGGACATTAAATACCTATCACGATGTAATGAATGATTTATAATACAATGGATGGTTACACTGTAAATGTGAAATGAGTAAAAACAGCTGTGCCTCAGTCAGCTACACTTTTTCCATGCCGGTTGCGTGCAAATGGATCGGTAAGGTCTATAATTATAATACAAAATTAAAATGTATTTATTTTATTTTATCATTTTTTTATTTTATTTTAAAAAATACCAGAGTGCTTCTTTCACCTCTAGCATTTTGACCTCTAGCATGCATGAACAACCCTGAAAGCATTCTAATGAAATGAATGGCTTCCGGGCGGCACAGTGGAGAGGTGGTTAGCACTGATGCGAGAACGTCCCAGGTTCGAATCCATGGGCCGACTGGGTCCTTTCTGTGTTTTTGCATGTTCTCCCTGTGTCTGCGTGAGTTCTCTCCGGGTACTCCGACTTCCTCCCACTATCCAAAAGACTTGCTCATTAGGTTAATTGGTGATTCTAAATTGGCCGTTGGTGTGAATGTGAGTTAGCCTGACGAGCCAGACCCACATTAAATGTAGGGTCTGGGCACTCTCCATAGACAGGGCTCAACCGGAGGGATGGGATAAACGGTTGTCTTTCAAAGTCCCTCTCCACACAATAGGATAGCGCTACAACCAATCAGAGCAACGAAGAAGGTGACGTAGTCAGAGCGACGGAAAAGAGAGTTAAGAAAAGAACGACCTCAGTGCAGTTTCTTGTTCTTTTCTCAGAGAAAAGCTTAACTTCAAGTCTTTCAGAGTGGCGGCCAAAACCGATTCGAAAGAAAGTTGTTCGCTAGCAGCAGCCATCGCTCTGGTAGTTCAAGCAGGATGGGAAATTCACGCGTAATTCATGGAACTTGTGGTCGCAGGTCAGTCGTCTTCATGTTAAGCCCGCCCATCGACTCATGATTGGCCTGGTCCATCTTGGATTTTTCGAAATCTCAAGTCAACGGAGAGTAACTAGACTGCCCCTGGAAGCAAATGTAATTTGCTGCCGCTAGGGGCGCGTCTAGATTCTAGACTAAATGTGAGTGTGAATGGTTGTCTGTCTCTCTGTGTTAGCCCTGTGATAGACTGGCGGCCTGTCCAGGGTTTACCCCGCCTCTCGTCCGATGACAGCTGGGTTAGGCTCCAGCAGACCCCACGACCCTTAACAGGAATAAGCGGGTACAGAAGATGAATGAATGAATGACTTCCGATTTTATAATATGTGGTGAAAGTCGAGTCGTCACACATAAAAGCACAGTAGAAAGTAATGCTTTGCCACAATGAAATCTATATTCGTAGCCCTCTACACCATAAAGGCTCTCGCTCTGCAAACTCTCAGCTCTACCATAATAACTCTCGTCTCTCGCATTGTCCATAGACTGACATCAAGGCCAAAAAACACGCTCTGCAACCACAACAAGAATGTCAAATAACAGAACGCAACAGAACTTTAAACAATGACATTTAAAAGCAAATTGTTGATTTGCAGCCTTGTCTTATCGCAAGTTGTTAATTGCTGTGGAGAGAATTTGGACCGTTCCTCTGTTAGCGTTAGTGGATGCCTTTTCAGATAAGTGTGTATTGCAGTAGTCCTTCTGCTGTATTTCAGGACTGACTTAAAATTTCTGAATGCCACGGTAAAATGAGCTTCATCTTTAGTGAAGTATTTCCACACACTCGATGAATTGCTGCTAGTTTGCTGCGCTGACCCACTGGGCTCTTCACATGTCTTCTCAGAGGCGTCCGTGTTTGTTATTGTCACGTGATCCGCGACTAGTCGACTTCCTGCTTAAAGCGTCATGGTACAGCAGTAAAGTCGACTAGTCGGTGCAACCTCTGCTGCATACTGAATATGATTTGTAGCTACGTAATGCAGGATAATGCATCCAGCAGAATTCAGTACTTCTCCTGAAATCAAACCAGAAAAAAGTACAGTAATACTAACTGCATTAAATCTTTAAGATCTTTGTGTTCCCATTGATTGCATAATTAATACTTAGCGCTAAGCTTTGAGAGTCAAAAGATGCTGGTGGGAGATATTATGTGCTTTGGGCTTCGGTGCAGATTTGCCAAAAGGAACATCACCATAAAGAAAAACCAACCCGTGGCAACATAATGTGGTTGTTAGCAGGCGAATTTGATTTACAAAATGCTACCTCAGCAACAGCCAATACCGGGGAAGCTCCATTAAAACTGAAGCTACAACACTGAACAGAAACAGTGAGCATCATAAAGGCTCCAGCCACCGTAAAGGGCACCTTGTTGCGGCACGTTTGTCACGCTTCAAGTGGCTCGAAAGCTTTGCTCTGTTTTGCACAAATATAGGCCCACGTGAAACATGATTTGTCTTTCTTTTTATTTTACACAAAGTGTTTTTTCATAGCTGCCAGCGAGACACGCAAAGAAAACAATAGTGCAGCTCGGATAGTTGACATCATGATCCATCCATTTCTCTTTGTGCAGTTGCAATTGCTGTCGAATTGTCACTAGCACAAGAAAGAATCGCATTCTTAGTAAGAGAACGTAAGAACGGTACACAGAGAAAGAGGAAACCATTTTTCTGATCAAACTTCGGTTTCACCCAGAACAGGGAGCTGCTCTAAAATTTGTTCATTTCCATTTTAAACAATGAGCCGCCTCTAGGTAACGTCTCACCACTTATTCATTCCACACCAGCAGTCCGACCCGTTGATTAAAGACATTACAACCGCAGTTTTATTGTATTTTACTTTGACAGGCTCTCACCTTGCTGGATTTTTTAGAAAGCAATGAAAGTTATTGACGTAAAAATGCAAGAGTTTTACATATATTCTGCAAAATATAAAATATGTCTCCTCAGATATTACAGTTTGCAGATACGGTCACGGCTAATTTGGCTGTTTTTCCTGCACTGCAAGACCTTGTTTTCCTTCCACTGGATGCTGTTTATTTTGCAGCAGACAGGGAAAATTATAGGTGGTGTATTCACCATCTGGGAGGATCATGGCTTTGAGAGAAAGGCTTCTTCGCACCCTATGCTGTGTCTTTTTACGCAGTAACAGCCACTATAGGAGTGACCTATAATTCATCTTTCCTCCATCTAGCCTTCATTATTCCTGCCAAAGCTGGCGCGCACTGTTTTCATCCCGCTCTGAAATACAGAAAAATGAAACTCGATTGTCGTACCGCAACATGACACTCCTGTCTGTTGCTTCTAATGCAGGTAAAAATTTATGGATTTAAATGTAAATTGAGAACATCAGAGGTGTCATCAAGAGAGATTACCGCCTTTGGGTTGTTAAGGGGATAATAGGGATCGGTGGAAGCGGCTGCTCAGACGGGGGAAGCGGCCTTGCCCTGTTTGATACATGCATTCATCCTTTTCGGAGCGCGCACCAACACAAAATCATCTCTTTTTACTTTTTTATCCGGTTCGGCTTTGACATTTTCATTTTTCGCGTAATCCATCTCACGGGCTCGGCAGCAGATGATTTCGTCCGAAAGCAACGTTTGAAGGAGGCGAAGTGACAGTTGGTTATATGGCTTCATGGAATAAGAAGACATGCTTTGCACTTTTAGTCATGAGTGATGCACAAGCTCATTGAGACACTTAGAGTCTCATGTACATCAAAGTTGCAAGCGTACTTTGCATTTTTTTATTTTTTTACTGCTAGATTCTCACTTTATCCTCACTATTTCTTACCCCGCTCACGGCTCCTGTGGAGGGCCATGATGAGGAAAAAGCACCTCCAAATAGGTCAGCAGAGAGACCAATCAGCCGCAGCGCCATCTGTCCCTCTAATGACTACCTGGCTGCTCTGTGATGTGACACGGTTGGCTGGAGACGCTCCATAGCAAACATTCTCTCATTAAGTCCCAGCGTTTCCCTCAACTCTGCACATCTGATGACACCTGATCAGGGCCGTCTCTTTTTAACACACAGGAAAATACACGCTTGGTTCCGAGTCCTGGCGTGGCACTTCATCAGCTGAGAAAGAAGAAGCTAGTGATCATTTCAGCATGTACATGCAGTAAAAAAAAATTAATAAATAAACTGAACTGCATCTTTATCTGTTCTCACTTAGTTCAAAACCCTTGTGTATAACAGAAACATTTTCAATACCAAGTAATGATCCGCTTCTTGATTTTTACAGTCCTGTTCTTTGGCTGAGTCACCCTGTATTATTAAATAAACTGGGTCGAAATGAGATTCCCTTCGACTAATCTGCACAATTAAGTTTGAATAAATCATAATACTGTGCTGCAGTCTTGAAATATGTAAGAAGGTTAGGTTGACTTTACGGTGCACAAAGTCTTGATCTTTTCAATGACTATGGTACAATACAGTGCGCTGTAATATACAGTGTGCATGAGTAGACTTTGAGTTGGATCTATTGCTCTGTCCAGACAAATAACAAGGCCACAGTCTATTAACACGTGCGGTGTTTGCCTGCACATTTGAATATATTCAATTGTACAATATACATGTAAACTTTGAGGTAATTGAAAATTACTCTGCTCTTCCACCTATACATTTCTTAATCGCCACTCTATCTACTCACTATATATTTCTTACAGTATATTATATAATACACTGCCTGGCCAAAAAAAAAAAAAAGTCACACTAATATTTTGCTGGACCACCTTCAGCTTTCATTACAGCACTCATTCACTCTGGCATTGTTTCCATAAGCTTTTACAATGTTACAAGATTTTTTTCCAACCAGTGTTGCATTAATTTTTCACCAAGATTGAAGTATTGATGATGGGAGAGTCTGACCACTGATCAAAGCCTTCTCCAGCACATCCCAAAGATTCTCAGTGGGGTTAAGGTCTGGACTCTGCGGTGGACAATCCATGTGTGAGAATGATGTCTCATGCTCCCTGAACCAATCTTTCACAATCTGAGTCCTAGCATTGTCACCTTGGAATATGTCCGTGCCATCAGGGAAGAAAAAAATCCATTGATGGAATAACCTGGTCCTTCAGTATATTCAGGTAGTCAGCTGACCTCATTCTTTGGACACATAATGTTGCTGAACTTATTTAGCTTTCATAAACAGTATGCATCCTTAATACAGTGCATTTCAGAGTTTATAAAGAACTTACAACAGGTGACAAATACTGAACAAAAAAGTAAAAAAAAACAACAAAAAACAAAACAAAACACACCTTATATTTGCTTACCAGTTTGGGTTTAGAAACCATTTATTTATTTCCATGTACGCGATTCTCATATTACCCCCTATTAGGGAAAGACACATTCCCAGGACTGCTTGCAGCCACCAGGCGACCAAGTGTGCTGATAAGCCAAGAAGCAAAGGATAATGTCAGTAGAGAGGCACAATCACCTTCAGTCACTAATACAGCTATATTTTAAAGGCAGTGACAGAATCGATATAATTCACCCATACAAGTCAGTTTATACTCTTGACTGTTTAAGTTAACGATATAGTCTATAAACTTAGTTATGCATGAGAATATCGGAAGCACTTCGGAGGTTACAGTCTCGCCCGGTAAATCCATTATACAGCTGCGTGACTGACAGTGTTTGCCTGGTGCTGCTGCTGTCGGTGCTGACACAGTAAGCAGCGAATGGTTAATTCAGGTCAGCAACCAAAAGCGAGCAAACAAAACTCATTTTGGTTCGTTTATTGATTAGCATGTAAACAGAATGATGGGAGAATAATTTAGTAGCTGATGAGGATATGTCAGGGCTTAGGTGTGTGTGTGTGTGTGTGTGTGGGAGCCTGCGTGCCAGGGCCGACGCCTGGACAGCCCCGATCCAATTTATCCACCGGCTGTGTGCTAATGCCAGAAATCGAGGGCACTCTCTGTAACATCGAGCACATCACTCAAAGCTGAATTTGCTTGGCATTTGTGAACCGATCCTGATATGTGCATTTGGCATTTTGTGTATGATAATCTTCTGCATAATGGCATCTAGCTGGGAGCTCTGAAAAACCCCTCGCCTTTTGTCATTAGTTTCATCATCTGGAGCATGAAGCGGCCGCGTATATCTTCGGAGGGTGTCAGTTGTGTTTGGGATGAATTGCCCTGCTTTATAAAACATCATTATTTGGGTCTCTTCTGTGTACAATTTGCCGCACGTTGTAGATTTAAAGAATAATGCTGCTGTCGTTATAATCAGACCGACGATGCAGCAGTCAGTATTTTCTGGCTTCCCTACAGTGTCTGCAGTACTCATCCCAAAGCCAGGGGTGCACACTTAAGAGAGACAAAGCAAGTTTATAATGAGAAAAGGAGTCCACTAATGGCTACCTTTTGGCATATTTTACAATTAAGGCCCTACAGTGCAATAGCAATTCCCCCCAAAGTTCATTAGATGTTCACTTAATCCTGAAATTTGATCAATTTGATGAGTTTGCACCCCCAAATCTTAATCTCCCATTATCAGTTACTCTCATTGCTTTTAAAAGACAATATTAGCTATATGTAATCGAACCTACATACTGTACTCTACATAGTATCTGACTGGCTGAAATCAGAAGGGATTTCTGTGCCCGCTCTTTTATTAATATTAAAGGAGTCTCAAGCGTCTGGAGACAGAGACGTGAGATGACATGCTCATCTGGGTTTAATTTTTCGTGTTGGCGAGACAGTCACTGTATTTGAGAGGGATCAGAGGTTTGGAATTTGATTTCTGATCTGTGAAATGCCACGTCCTGTTTAATATAGTAACTTGGTCTCAGTAATGGGGACCCTTCACATCACATTACTTGACTTACTGGGTGTCAGATTGAGCCCTGAGTTTATAAAGCAAGGCGCCTTTCTGCAAGTCATTGTTTAATCTAAGTTTTAAAACCTTGTACAAATTAGGTGGTTGCTGGCTTTAAACTGGCAAGAGGTTGTGTATTTTTTATTTCTACTACAAGGTGTCCTTTACTGCCATCAAGGTGAGCATTTTTATTCTGTGTGTGGCATGCAGCGCCGGGTGCCTTTGCTGAAGGGAACCAAGAATAGTGGGCACTGGACAGCATCTGTTAAGGGAGAAAGAATGCTGGCATCAGCCCAGCAGGACGTCAACTTCCTGTTTGTCTGCAGCTCTGCTTTAAAAACAACGCACACACCCTGCTGCGTCGCTAATATTTTGCAGCAAAAACCTATGGCAGCAAAGTGCCGGCAGTCCCAGAGGGAACCACCAAGTTTGGGTCTTTAACATTTTATGCGACCTCCTTAGTCCTCTGGCTCTGACCGCATCCCTGCCCATCATCTCACTGCCAAATCTTGGAAATAAATCTTACTGTTTCAGACACAGCTAATAATTTATTTACAGCTTCTGCAATGGTTTCACTGTCTCAAGGTGCATCCCATTGGAAGTCTGGTTAATAAGTACGGTTGAGTCCCAAGAGAGTGGAGGTGCCTCAGGACAATACCATGCAAATGAACGATAAAATGCACCGGAATTAGGAATCAGCTCTTATACAGAATATAAAACAACAACAGCATGGCGCAGTGACAGAAAATAATTGCAGCCACCTCTTGTGGAAATTAGATTTCTACCCTTAATTTGGATTTCCAAATATGTGTCGAAGGCGGCTGCTTTGATTGAATTCAACCTTTTTAACTTGCTGATGCATGCAATCTGTAGTAAAGTTGTAGATGTGGAGATCAAAACATTGGAATTTAGATTTTGTTTAGGCAACGACAGCGCTTCGGTTCAGCTTAGGGAATGCGGTTTCTGTTGACTTTGTAGTTTACGTGCTGGTATTCCCGTTTGGCCTTAATGTGGCTACGACTGAAAACAGAAGCATTTGAAACTTGCTTGCTGTAGATAGCTGGCTAATTAAACTGATGTCGGCACAATGTTGATTAAATATATGCTCTCAGGTCGACTTGTTGCCTCTTTTCATGTCAAAATGTTGCAGGAAGTCAATGTGCACTTGAAGTTTGCACGCGTGTGCTGAAAGCATGACGCTAAAGCTACACCCCAGGCTAACAGACAGCGTCTTCTTCTCCAGGTCCGTGTACAGATGTAAGGCTGAATGAAACAGCGTGGTTTGTCCTTGTTATATAAGTGGATGCATTACTTTTGATTTGTAATCATGTTAATGTGAAAACTACTCTGAAAGAAAATTTAACAACCTCTTTGTGGAATTGTTTCAACACTTCACTTCTTCAACTCAAATTACTTTATGAACAAGAATTGCGCTTCCTGCAGTAAGCCCAGTAAGTCCTGCTGTTTGATGCAGATATGTACAGTAGAAGTCTTTGGTCTATCCAAGGAGAGTCTATATGTGTTATTATGTGCGATATATTATCAGCATATAACTGATGATAATGTTCTTCCAGATATAACCATACCCGAGGGATCCCTGATCTCCTTTTGGAACAGAGTGACCGAGGATCCAGCTTACGACTTTCAATCTATCAGTTGTCTTCAGCTTAATGTATCTTCGCTCATTTAATTGCCTGTATAGATTTCCCTGCAGTGTTTGGCGTGTTATAATAGCAGAGCACAATTTAGACAAAGCCGTAAGCATAAAATATGTAAATGACAATATTCCGACTTTCAGTCAGGGAGAGATAAAGAGCAGAGTCTATGCAAATCTTCTGATTTCAAATCGTTTCAGCTCCTCAGCGATTACCCTCTCAGTCACAACTGTTTGTTATACTTAATAATAATGTCATTAACTCATTTATAGGGTTAGGGTCAAAGTGTAAGAAGAGGTGAAACCTTTAAGGAGCCACAGTGACATTTAATAAATGTCACTGTGTAATATGTAATATCATATGTCAGTCATTTTCTTATAATAAAATGTAATTTTTTAAGGCGTACTTTTATTTCTCAATGGCATTTTCTGAATAAATTACATTCATGGTGCGACTTCTCATCACAAAGTCTTTTATCCGGCAGTCACAGCAAATGGCGCAGAGGTCATTCGCTTCAGCCAAACGTTTTTTGTTGTTGTTGTCGTCAAAAGAGCATTCATAATGAGATGATTAATTTCCCAATTTCCCAATCTTCCCGTTTTTGCGATCTGTTATATATATATTTATTCATGTTAATTATTTAATATCGCACACTTGTCACCATAGCAACTTGAGTGGGAGAGAGCAACTAGAGGACGATTAATGAGCAGAAAGTAATGATAGTGAAAATATGATAAAATGGCTGCGCGCACACACACACACGCACACACACGCACACACACACACACGCACACACTCAGCGGCTATGTTCAAATATTTTTAGCGCCGTCATCAAACAGGACACATAATTCAGCGGAGGTCTGTGTTTTCCGAGATGAGAAACTGAAGCCATCTGTGTTTCCAGAAGAACAGATCTAACAGTACACAACACTAGTTTTTTTTTTTTTTTTTTTCCTGCAGTGGAGCCTTTGCACAGACGGGGTGATGGAAAATCTTTACGGGCTCATTCATGTTTATTAAGGGATCGGGCACTGTGGTTGAAAAATCGTCTTTTCATCTTGGCCCTTGTTTGATTTATGTTTTATAACAGAGAACCAGAAAATGGCTCTCACATTATAGAGGTTGAAGTTGTGAACATATAAAGAGAGAAAATGTGTATATGGTCTCTTTATCTTTTTTTTTTTTTTTACTTTCTGACAAAGTGTGAACTCACAGCTGAAAGCAAACAAATGTGCCTTTCTGCAGCATCACTCTGACTCTAGATTTTAACTCCTGCTGCGCTGTGGCCATATAATTTTTCACACGTCTCTGCTCCATCGGGCGGTCCTGTCACCCGGCCTCTCATACGCTGCATCATTAAATTTCTTGTTGTGAAAAAAATACACTTAGGCAAGGTAAAAATCAATACAAATCCCAAATCCACACCTTATAAAGCAACTCATATATTACAAAATAGTTAAAATGAAACTGCTGATGTGTTTGTTTTAAAACAGCACTGATAGTCTATAGTCTTTATCATAATGTTGCTACCTATAAAGTTATACCGTCAGTGTGGCGTGTTGTTAAAAGTATAACCGGCGATATTCAAAGAGTGTTCTGTCAAATGAAAGCCAAGGTGATCCATTTAATTCGTCTTGGCTCAGGCCCTCCTCAATACTCCAGCTTTGTATGAATCAGTTAATTCAATCTGGCAATCTATTAGCCGTGAGACGATGTTATTGGAAAAACACTTTAGAGACCTGTCTGCAGATGGTCACGGGGCCATGAATCAAAACATTTTTGTTGTGTGCAGAGGAGTGCGTAATAACCCTTTTTAGAAACCAGTCCGCCAAACAGTCAACCCAGAAGCTCGGGGGAAAAAAACGTCATGCGTTGATGAATGGCTGTCTTTGTGCCCTGCTCCCCATACAAGTTTACCTCTTGCTATATAATAAATCATGATAAATTGGGTTTCTCTTGCTAGTATAGGCTAATTATTTCCACCCGCTCATTCCCCTCCCCGTATTTCTACATCTAGTTTCATGTCCTGAAGGTTCGCTGCTCAAATGAGCAGCCTTGTGCACCTGTTCCTCCCCTTATGGGATTTTTTTTATATTTTACCACGCTTTCTGCCAATCACCGGCCCAATCTGGTCGCACGGAGTGGGAGATTTTATGACTGACACTCAGTGTGACATCCTGTATTATGGTCACTGATTGGAATAATAGCTCTGCAAAGGTCTGGCAGCCCGCTTTCAGGCTCTGCTCAGTGATCTAAACACAAGCTGGAGCTGCCACGGCGCCTCGGCTATAGACAACCAGGGGCCGAACCTAGAGGCCTCTGTAAAATAGTTGTGGATTGTTGAGCTAACTATCATCTGCAGTGTTGCTGGATTCTTTCAATGTGTTGGCACGGTGAGTGGAATGTGAACTCACCTCTAGTAAAGACCAACAATACAAGCCACGCTCTTGAATGTCAGCTTGCTAACTCCTTGTCTGTTCCTGTCAGAGTCTGGTAACGCTCCATTTGGATTTCATTAGTGTGCCATGTTTTAACTGATACAGAAAAAAAAATTTAAATAAAAAAGAGCTCTGCACTCAATTGGATAGTCCTACAACCAATCAGAGTCATTTTGATGTAAACAAATACACTGATTCCTCCATACTCAGTTGATAGATTAACTCTACTGTTACACTCATGTTTGCATCCTCCATGGACGGTTTGGAAAGTTCAAACATTTATGGCGTAGTTTTTTGTATATACTGTGTATTGTTCTATATTTTTGTTTCCTGAAAGTGCACATCCTGTTGCTCGCATGTGCCATAAATTGCACCTCAGGGACAAATAAAGTTATCTGAATCCGAATCTGAAGGACTCTTCTGTCCATCACCCCATGAAGGCGGCTTTAACGATTTAATTGGCCCGGAGCATAATCAGTTCTTAACGGAGACCAACTTTCTGCTACAAATAATAATAATAATAATAATAATAATAATAATAATAATAATAAAATCTTGGGACTAGCAGTTCGTCTGGCTTCCAGGCTAGAGATATGCTGCTAGCATGGCTAAAAGTGTTAAAGTCTCAGGTGGCATGCTGCAGGATGTTTGGCCTTCAAAACAATATCAAGCTGAAGTGGTGCTTTTGCAAACCCAATTATTTTCTACTCACTGTAAAAAACATTTGAAACACCAAGTCTATGGCTACAGTGAAAGGCAGCTTTACTGAAAATATTTCAGATTTACTTTTTTGAAGTCAAACATGGCTTAAGAAACAGTTACTGTTGCAGTGAAGTAGCGGCACAGCAGAAAACATACAGCTGAGCTATCAAGATTGTTAAGATTAGACTGTTGCACACAATCCAGTCTGAACACAATCAGACTCAAAATCTCCCCGTTTTTCCCCTTTTCCAGCATATTCTTTCACCACTCTCTCTGTTTTACGACTCATACAAGCTGCCACCGCGTTCATCATCAAACAGGCCCATTCATATCCCTTTACCTCACCTAAAAGTGTTGCACTGAATGATGCACAATCATCATTACCATTACCATCACACGAGTTATTTATCACTTGGTTTGATGGCGTGGCAGTGGAAAGGCATGACACCACTCACTGAGCGATCTCTCGGCCCTTTCAACCAGCCGTGGCCTGTCGGTGCATGAGTCACCGCAACGAGACATCATGACATTCTCTCACTTCATTTTATGCACACCGACTCATCCGAAACTAATTAATGACGGACATGTACAAGTATTTAAAGACACTTTCTTCCGCATCGGTAAGAGTCAGGCACAAATTTAGTGGTCTGTTTAATCTAGTGGCGTGTAGGTGCATGGGAGGCCGAGAAGAGTTTGCGCTGAAAAGCCACTGGAGGTTGTGTTTTACAGACTGGCAGCCTAGTGAACTGTCACTAAAACACTGCCTCACTTCTCTATCAAATGTTTTTTTTTTTTTCTGCTTCATTCTGGCAAGGGAGATATCAAAGTGAGAATGTGGGACTGGCTCGCTATCATCTGACCCTGGCTATTGTCTGCTTGAACACGTGCGCATGCACATGTGTACGCTGTGTGTCTTTGTGAAGTCTCCCCTGTGTTATTAACCCCGGAGCAAGCGGTCATTACCCGGCCTGCCCATGCTAGACCGTCTTCACTCCGCCTGACCTTCCTTTCTCCTCTGGTGTTAGAAAATATTGACGCCTCTGTTGTATTCATTGCGTCTCGGTAAACTGCTTGCTAAAAGGAACAGTCGTGCGCTTCTCTAAATCCTGCGAGATCAAACGGTTATTTCACAAAAGGAGAAGTCTGATATTGTGTTCTCAACATAAGAGTTTTGCTGAAAGACTCTGGGGAAAGGGGCTCAGTATAAAATCAACTGAGAAGTAACAACCTTTCTGAGACGGTCTCAGACTAATAATCTGCTGCTCTGAACCTGAGTCCAAATAAACAGTATAGGCGTAGTCACAGTGCAAGATAAGAACTATATTTTCCACAGCCCATGAATGCCAGACACTAATTTACTTGACATATTACTATCTGCTAAGGAATAAATATTGTTTTCAAAGTATATATGTGGGGTTTTTTTTGTTGTTGTTGTTAATGGTGTGTCTTCCCGTCTAACAGAGTCCTTTTGTATATGGGTTTAGACTGCAGGTAATTGCACTCTATTGTTAAATGGAATTCAAATCATGTCATTATGGCTGCATTTGTCCGCTCCGGCCGGGCTTCACTCGCTCTCCTGCTTTGAAGAAAGGTACAGTATAAAGAGCTTTATTGCATTATGGCCATTCTCCTGTGAAGTGCATCGTCTGATTTTCCCGGAAACAAATTAAAAGAAGAGGAGGAAAAAAAGTCAGTGAGAGCTTCAAAAAGCCAGGAGACACGATCTACGTTTTAACGTATACAGCCACCTGCGCATAAGAGCAACCAAATGCCAGTTCGCCATCCACTCTGCAGAAACAAAAAGACATCAGGCAGACGGCAGTGCAACTCAGAACAAAAGAAGTGGGG
>JASGAT010395410.1:17561-47823 GCA_030220025.1 Chelon auratus
GTTCCCTTCGTGCCACCATGTCACACTGTCATACAGGCCGCAGCCGACCCCACAGCTCTTTTGAGCCACAGAGCTTGAAAAGTGTGTTGTTGTTTTTTTCTTTTGATTTGAGTTTAAAAGGGCATTCGTCTACTCTTGAGAAATGTCAATCTGTGCATTAGGATCATGTAGCGAAGGTTAAAAAGCTGTTACATGTTTCAGGTCACGACACAAGATCTATAACTGGTTTATATATGGAGACAGAACCGTTTACGCTGATAAAGATGACTGTTATTGATAGCTTTTTTACTTCTGGATATACGGAGAAAAAAATAAAAATAAAGCAGTAGTGAGAGCTAAGAACATTTTACACATACACACACAAACTGTACTTATAGTACTCCCAAATTCGAAGCACCTGAATTTTCCATGTCATATTCTTACTTCACTACCAACCAAAGGTCAATATTGAACTTGTTCCTGCACAGCACATTATTGTTGGCTGTAATGACTAATTACTACGAATATGATCTATTGTCAGTGCATAAACGCTGAATCTGTCACGGTTTTTCAAGGAGAGGTAGGACCCAAATGCTGGACAACAGGCGAGGAGGCAGGAGTAGGCAAAAACTGAATTTAATTAAACAAAAAGGAAACAAGACAAAAACAGAAAGCGCTGCTGAGAAAGCAGGTATTCCAAAAACAAAAATCTAAATTTTTAAAGAGACAAAAAACGTAACATCACAAGACTAGAGATCAAGAACACTGGGAACACAGAGAAACAGTAAAAAAACATTATGACGCGACAGAGGGCAAAGGGAAAAGCAGGACTATATATATATGTATATATATATATATACATATATATATACACACAAATATATATACACACAAGGGCAGAGGAGACACAGGTGAAAACAATCAGGACAGTTACAGGACAGAAAGGTGAGGAGAAACAGGTGAAACTAATCAAGATGGGGAAGACAATCACAAAGGCGGGAAGGGACACAAGACAGGAAACCAAGATCTTCACAAAATAAAACAGGAAACTGGAAAACATGAAACACAAACGAAACTCAAAACATGAACACAGGAATCAAAAAACCAGAACTATGACAGAATCACTATCTGATACCATGGCACTCACAGAGCTAATATACACTGATCAGGCAAAACATTATGATCACCTTCCTAATATTGTCTAGATCTTACTTAAGTCTCCAAAACAGTTGTGACTCATTAGAGCATGGACATGGGCCTTCTGAGGGTGTCCTGTGGTGTCTGGCAACAGAATGTTGTTAGTGGGGACCTTTGGGTCCTATGGGTTGAGGGGAGGGCCCTCTGTGGATCGTCCCACATATACTTGATCAGTTTGGGATCTAGTGAATTTGGAGGCCAGGTCAACATCTTGTTCTGTTTTTCATGTTGTTCCTAAACCGTTTTTGTGTGTGTGCCTCATGGGGATGGCTGCTGCCATCAAGGTGTGTCATTGCTATGGGGTGGGGGTGCCTGGTCTGGTCTAGGTGAATGTCTTGAGTAACATCCACATAAATGTCAGGTCCAAAAGTTTCCCAGCAGAACATTGTATGGTCACAAGATGGTCAGTGTTATTTACACCATTGTCATAATGTTGTGGCTGATCAGTGTATATATATATATATATATATATATAAATTCTGCTTAGTTTTTAACATTGGTGCTCATTATTTTCAACTAGAACTTTTCCCTGTAGCGCAGTATGTTGTCAGCCATTTTTTTTTTTTAATTAAGGAACTGAATACTTCTAGTCTCAAGATGCCACAAAAACAATATTGAAGTTTGTATATTTGTAACACAGTTGACTACATTAGTCGGATATCACTGGGCTGTAAATGTGCCTCCCTGTTCTTCCAATACAATAAGCTTCATTATTACTTTGTTGTTTATCGTTTGCAAAAGAGAATGTGTAAATCATATCATCACGGGGGACGTTTGGCCGAACACCGAACCCCTTAAAAACAAATTCCTCTCAATGCGCGTTGCCACCGAATAATAACTACATTTCAGCACTGAATATGTGTCCGACAGTGAGTCAGTCTTACTATGATTACACCTCATGATGCACCATTTTTCACACGTTCGGTTGGGTGGTGTTATTTATTAGATTATATTGATTTCTTCTGACTACGTTCCTTTCTTCCTTCAAAAAGATTCTCTCCTGGAGAACAAATTCACTTTGGGAATCTTGGGAATCAATGTGTGATGGTTTTGAGAAGTTGAGCTAATTTACTCTTTTATTAATTATGAATTTACGTTATTATTATTAACGTAATTTATTTTTTATTTTTGTATTGTTAGCTGAGTTTATTGGATGTGGATAAAGAGTCATGATTTATTCATGTGTTGTTTAGGGGCTTCGTGTAAAGTACACAGTTTGTTTATATATTAATACTTATGTATTGTTCCTTGGTCTCTTTCTTTTCTTTCAGATGTAAATGGAGAAGCAGCAGTGTCACCAAGAGAAACTGGACATCCATGCAGTTTTAAAGCGCTTTCCATTAAAACGCAAACAGCGTCCCTTCTCTCTGAAGTAATCCATTACTGACAATTAATGTCAGACTGCAAGCTGGAGCAGCTTAATGCTGCCTCACTACGTGAAACCCCACTAATGGAAAGAAAGCCTTATAAGATCCAGCTCATCAAAATACACCTAAATGCAGCATAATGCCTTCAAAAGTGTCATGTTTGTACCTGTTGACCGTGGTCTGCTGGGCAAGTGCTCTGTGGTACTTGAGCATATCTCGCCCAACGTCCACGTATGTCGGCCACATGTCTGTGCCTATACGGAAGACTGTGAAACCTCCAAAAAACATCACCTTCACCAACATCCGCACCCGCCCCCTTAACCCACATGCCTTTGAGTTCGTCATCAACGAGCCCAAGAAGTGCGAAAGCGTTGCGCCCTTCCTGGTCATCCTCATCAGCACCACGCACAAGGAGTTTGACGCGAGGCAGGCCATCCGAGAGACCTGGGGCGACGAGAGCACCTTCACCGACATCCGCATTCTCACCATCTTCCTGCTGGGCAAGAACACGGACGACGTGCTGAACCAGATGGTGGAGCAGGAGAGTCAGATCTTTCACGACATCGTGGTGGAGAACTTTATAGATTCCTACCACAATCTCACCCTCAAGACCATGATGGGAATGCGCTGGGTGGCTACTTTCTGCCCCAAAGCCCAGTATATCATGAAGACGGACAGCGACATCTTTGTGAACATGGACAACTTGATCTACAAGCTCCTGAAGCCCACCACCAAGCCCAGAAGGAGATATTTTACCGGTTACGTGATAAACGGCGGCCCCATCAGGGATATGCGCAGCAAGTGGTACATGTCCAGGGACTTGTATCCTGAAAGTAAATACCCACCTTTCTGCTCGGGCACTGGCTACGTGTTCTCAGCAGACGTAGCTGACCTAATCTACAAGACTTCATTACACACAAGACTGTTGCACCTGGAGGACGTGTACGTGGGACTGTGTTTGCGAAAGCTTGGCATACACCCCTATCAGAACAGTGGTTTCAATCACTGGAAAATGGCCTACAGTCTGTGCAGATACAGGCGGGTTATCACCGTCCACCAGATCTCCCCCGAGGAGATGCACCGAATTTGGAACGACATGTCCAGCAAGAAACACCTGAGATGTTAGGGGACACGAACGGCTTTTATTTTTTATTTTTTTCCCACCTTTTTTTCAAACGTTACCACACGATTCTCTATTACGTGACAGATGTTTTCATTAACATCCATCTACTGTATGTCTGTGTCTGCTGAGTACACCTCATGATTGTTAATGAACGGGTCTTGTAAAGCGCGTGCTCTCATGCATAACTAAAACGCGGCGTTGTTATTGAGGGTGATTCTGTTCATGTATTCCAGGTCCAAGTCATGTACTCCTCATAAGCAATACGTCAATCATTGTGCCGCCTAACAGGTAGAGACGGCAAACCTTTGCTCTGCTGGCATGTCCTTGAGCAAGATCATCTGCAGGGGTGTAAGCCAAAAGAAAAGAATGTGTAGGAATCAGTGCAGTATTAAATTATTATTATTAGTAGTAGTATTGAACATTTTCAAATGCAAATGGAGCTCGAATGAAAAAAGCAAACCAGGTTTCTCTTTGATATAAAGCTACATATACGCTCGTGCTGCTCTCCTGTCAGACAGAGCTATCTATGTAATCAATCTCCAGCCAACAGCCACCAACTTTAAAAGATAATTTGGTGCGATACCAAATATTTTTTTGTTCAGTTTTGCACAGTAGATTGTAGCCACATAGCTAAATTCACCAGATGTTCTTTTATTATGAACTTGCCTTTTGTCTACATATTGTCTTCATTTCACTGCCTCTTTTTTTTCTGAAAAATCTGCGTGTACATTTTTTGGTTTTCCCACACCGTGACATTTTCACACACAAGTTAATTATGTGTCTCAGCTATCATCCTCTCATCACTGCAGCGGCTGCTCTCGGTTATGCAGCTACTTCAGCTCATTGACTCCACGCATCAAGAGAAATACAGTATCAAGTTGTGCGAGCGTCGGTTTAATCGTAGCTAACACCTTTACAGACTGGATGTATCGTCATGCGTATTTGGCATATCAGTGACTGCGACAGCACTGCTGCTGCTGACATCATGAAATCTGTTTTTGTTTCTCAGAAATGTGGCTTTCGTGGCCAAATTTTATCCTTTTGTTTTTTTGTTTTGTTTTTTTCGAGACGTTTTGTAGTATTATAAGCTAATGTGACATTTACTGTGAAAGCATCTATCCCACCAGGGGTTGTTGTTATATATTGTATGTTTTTTATATTAAAAAACAGATACTTGAATAATTAAAATTATATTACTGCTCTCGTGTCCTGCCTTCCTCGAGCTTCCTGGGATGTGGAGTTATACGTAGTTTGAAATTTTTTAGCTATTTCATGGATTTACGTCACAAATCTGAAATTTTTAAGTACATGTTACCAGAATACATTTGTCTGTAGCACCAAAACCTTTGATTTAAATGGTTTAGGAATTCAAATTTGAATTTTTTACAAGAACTAGAGACAATTTTGCCATGGGATCGACACTAGACTGCACCAATGTTTGAACTTGGCCTTCACTTTTAGGTGCGCCAAACACCTGTACAGTTTTGCACAGACATAATGTATCAACACTTTGTGGTAGTTCTCTCAAGAGTAGGTATTTCCAAGGCTACATTTTATCTTTATGACACAAACAAACACTCACAAAGGAGAAACAATACTAGTGGGTGCCATGTTTATACACCAGATAAGGAGACCTCAAACATAGAGTTAGTCAAAAAGAAAGTGGGACAGGGAGGTAAAGTGGGCCAGTGTCCCATCAGCTCCCTCTTTTCTGTACAAAAGGGTCAGACAATGCCCACCTTCAGACTGGGCCTTCAATTTGACGTCAGTAACACATCTGTGAAGTACTGCGCCTTGTACAGACTGTATAAGCACCTTTTAAAGTACTCATTTGTGGTAGTTCCTTCCAGAAAAAACTGTCTCCAAGGCCATTATAATGAAACACACCCACTCGCAGCTGATACATAAAATGTTTATACTGCAGACAGAGTCTTCAAATGTTAGAAATTCATTAAAAATACTACTTCCTGCGCCTTTCACTCAACATGCATGACTCAGACCACACCCATTTTTGAACTGGTTGTGATGTCAGTTAAACCACTTGTAAAGTTTCATCACCACATATTTTGCTGTTGCAGCACCGTTGCATCAACAAAATCTGTCCACAGAGATCCAGACAGGCAGATAATTACCTGTCAATGTACACACACACCAATACTGTGTTAGTTCCTGCTTCAGTAGATGTCTCCAGGACCACATTTCGCTGTGATAACGAGCACACACAAACACAAATCTAGCCATGCTGCTGCGGCTGGTAAAAATGTGCAATTTAAAGTCGGTCTTGGAAATATGCCAGATGTTTCCACAAGGAAGAATTAAAGCTGTAAATGTGTAGCCAAACTCTGCTACATCATAATAATCCTCATTATTGTCAACTATTTAATAGAGTGTAGGTTAAAGTGTAGGTGGGGAGTGAGAAATTAAATAAACAAATCTGCCTATAATCAATAAAGTTAAATAACTGAGGTTCAGAAACAGGACCACGCCTCAAACACCCAATTACCCGCACCTGCCTATATAGACGCACCTAACCTCTCCTCGCCCGTTTGACTTAGTTCTCAAACCCCTCCACCCCGACCCTCTCTGTTCTCTCTTCTCCTTTACAATCTCTTTGCAGGAACCAGGGGGTCGAAGAGCCGACGCCTCCAGAGATATGCCCCCACCCTGACTCTCTCTCCCTGGGTTCCTACGTCCAATAGTCCAAGGAACATCATCAGCCGCAACTCAGTTCTCTTTTCCTTCCCCTCGACCCTCCCCTTTCGATCTCCTATCTTCCCCTTCTCTTTAACGTGGTCAAATAAACTTTGAATATCAATAGGCGTGGTCTCTTTAGTGAAAGTGTATTATGCCACTGGCAGCAAATATACAATACTTCACACATTTCTTTTAAATAATCGCAATTCTTTATTTGTTGCTCTTCATCAGAAATTTGACATCAGCTGATTACAGAGAGGGGACAGGGGTAAATATGCTGAAATGGTACACATACTGTACATAGAAAACACAATAAATTACTTCATAAAATAAAAGATTTAGTCAGAAGTTAATATTTACCACATCAGTACCTAAAAATAATTTAGCGCTACTGGACTTGTTTGGACTTACAAATGGCTCATCACCCTTTCAGTAGTTGCTGTTTGGTTTCATCCTCCCTCGGACGCTTTGTCATACAGTACATTTTAGTGACGACTATTTTTTTATTTATTTATTTGGGAACAGAAAAGGTTTTGTAGTGCAGCAGGGCAGAGCAAGAATTTGAAACTGTTGCGGTTTTGTAGATTAGCCTGGCATCTGAAGACGCATCAACCAGAACACTTGTGGGTGCAAGTTCTGTTATGTTTTATGTGTCTGATGACAAAAGCACACAAATTAATTTCCCTCCGGGGGCTAAGGATTCGCCTGTCAGGGGGGCATACACAGTCAGCCCAAAAGTGCATTTCAGCTTCATTAAGTCAAGATTGTTCATTTGAATTGTTTCATTGCTGGAGTAATACATTGGTGAAATGGTAATCTGCAGGTTCTGCTCCTTGTGTGGTCTCATTCGTTGACTACTTTCTTAGGCACAGAAAAATGAACAAGGCACCTCTAGCATTTTGAAGCGTTAACACTGTCGAGAGCAGCAAATTATACACAGTAGCATCCAGGTCTCATTTCTTCTGCACACTCAAGCAAATGGTTCCTTTCTTGTTTCTGTGAAACATTCCTTGACAAATACAATTCATTCTCTTTTTAGACATTCATTATGTTATTAAAATGTGCTTTTCCCCATAGATTAAACTAAATCTTACATTCTGACACAGACCTCAGGGAAACTTCACAAATGAGTGGGTTTGTGAGACGTGAGTCGAAGCTCATTTTCACGGTGGCAACAAAAACAGTGTGACAGGAAATAAAAATACCTTCTCATTTCAATAAATAATGAGAGCTTTGCAAAAACAAAGAGGTAATTTCATGTAAAAATAAAAATGAGTGGAAGAAATAAATAAATAAAACATTCAAAGCTACATGTTAATCACCTTCTTTCACCACCTGAGTAGATCTTTAGGTTCCTGGGCTGTATCCTGATCCTGGTCTGTGCGTTGGGCGGTGGAATGTTTTTACGAATAAAGGTCGAAGGACAGTGAGCAGGGAAGTCGCCGCTAAGGAGGTGTAGGTAGGTAGGAAGGTAGGTAGGGCGGTGGTGGAGCTCGGCTTCGGGGAAGGTGAAAAGGAGTGAGGGAGGAGGGGGAAGTGAGTTCCCAGGGAGGGGTGTTGGGGAAGATTTTGCAGGAAGTGGTGGTGTGTTCCTCAGTCTGACTGCCCTGAACTGTCGCCCCCGTCTCACCTGCTTCAGGCATGAAGAGAGCATCAGCTAAGACTTAGCTGCGCAAAGCCGATCAACTTCACCTCATCTGGGATCTCATCGTCATCACAGCCGGATGCCTGCAGAAGGAGGAAGACAGGGAGAGTATCGCTCAATAAAACTAGGCAGATGAAAATTCTGACAGTAGATGAGATGAAAATGTGACAATTCTCTGGTTTTCTTCACCTGATCTCCTGTTTATTTCAATTACATAACAATGCAAATCCATTCACTGTTTGACTGTCTTTGTCAAAATGTCAATACGACCCCCTCTGATTCAGACCATTTGATGGTAATTTTGTGAGTTACTGACTCTAACATATAATTTGTCTGATACCTTGCCTGCTGGCATGAAAATGGATCTAACTCAACCTAAAATGGAAAACTGCACCAACACATTCAAACCTAATCAATGACCGGGAATTAGAGAAGATTGGACATATGTCTCCTTACTTTTTGTAGATGATGATTTGTGATGCAATGTATTTTGTAAAGTATGCTGTTTGAAGACAACATGAAGCCAAGATGCGAACCTCTCCATAGCAGCTATGGTATTAATAAACATATGTATTAATTGACTATCATCGCCGCAAGTGGATCAAACAACCAGACTGAACACAGTTTCTTCCCCAGAGCTGTGGATGCTCTTAATCAGCTCAGGAAACTCTCTGCCTGACACACAACCACATCAACAGTTTATATTAACCATGCTGCTGCTGTATAAATAATCCATATCTATACTGGATGACAATTTGCTATAGCTTTTACATGTTTTCTATTCCACATACATAAATATATTGATATTACATTCAATTACATTACATTCTGACTTAGATTTAGATTAAATGTTTTCTTTTTAATACTGTTTTTACTGTTGATACTGAGCATCTTGCAGAGCTGAAAACAAAATCTTGTTGCATTATACAACCTGTGTTCTGCAATGACAATAAAGGATACTCTATTCCAGGGGTGTCAAACTCATTTTAGTTCAGGGCTACACATGGCCCTATTTGATCTCAAGGGGCCCGCACCAGTAACACAATAGCGCATTAACCTATAAATAACGACAACTCCAAATGTTTTCTTCTGTTCTAGTGGAAAGAAGTACATTATGAAAGTGTTTACATTTAATGAACTGCACTATTACAAAACATGTTATGAACAAAATGAAGTGCAATTTCTGTTTAGTTCTAGGTCTCAGTGTTGTTTTATGTCCACAACTCTTACTAAAACTGTGTGAAACCTCGGAAAAGCGTTTACTTTTATTGGAAAAATTGCAGTTAATTCATCCCACGGGCCAGATTAGACCCTCTGGTGGGCAACTTTTGGCCCGCGGGCCGTATGTTTGACACCTGTGCTCTATTCTATTCTACTGCATGAACCTAGTGAGCATTTACAAAGTCGTTTCTATTTCAGAGCAGCCAGTCACTAACTTTATCTGTCTGCATTTGGTGGCCTCAGGGAAGGTGATACACATTCATCTGTATACGATGGATTTGAAGAGATTACTGATGAGAAGTGATAAGCGGTGATAAACAGTGATAAACAGTTCAGTTTTGGGCCATAGAACTCAAACCGTAAGCGAAAAAGCTAAAAAAAACCAAAACGTTTTACGCTGCAGAGAAGAGTCGAGTAAGGTGATAGATCTCTGTTAGTTCGTCACTCTAAGCAACTCTTTTCACATTGCGACTCAGTCATGCGACCAACCAATCATTTCAAAACACTGATTAAAGCTTATGGCCTTGTGCAAATCTTGATTACAGTTTGACAATGTAAGAAAGAGAAACAGGCGAAGGTCAGTGAGCTCTGGCCAATAGTGTTTTCAGTGAGATTACTGTCAATACCTGCTACAATATATCAAATTAAAGGGGCATCATTATGCAGCTTAATCCCTGTAATGTGAATCCATTCTTTCACATGTGATGTAAACATCATACAGTATTTGGACTACATTATATGAACAAAAGCATTGTCCTCATTGTTTTATTTATTTTTCACCTGGTGCTGTTTTTACTGGTTTGGCCTAGTCCTAATTATAGTCAAGTAAATATCAAATCTATAGCATACATATACTGTAGAGTGTGCTTCCAACTTTGAGTTTGCAGTCCTGCTGTAACATGACAGTGTCCTTGAAGTTAAAATGGAAATTAGACTTCTGTGTGAATGAACTTGAGTGACCAGCAGAGCTCCCTGATATTACCCCCAGTGAAGTGAAGTGGAACACTGAAAGGAGGACAGGCCTTTTCACTGAACATTCATGGCTCATCTTACCAATGTTCTTCTGGCTGAATGGGATCAAATCCCTTTAGCCCAGTCATTTTAGAGACCAATGATTAAGACATGTTTGTAGAACTAAACAAGCACAATATCTGACTTTCAGCACCTCCTCTCACATCAGTGCTGACGGGAGTGTGCATTTAGATTTGTCTGAGTTCTCACTAAAAATTCGTTTTTCATTCAGCTATTCTCAAGAAAAGCTAGAGTATGAATGGGCGACCTAACACATGCTGGCCTCCACAATTCACCCCTTATCTGGGAGAGACACTCCAACACTCAGGGCTTTTGAGCTTTGTGGTAGTCTAATCAACATGGAGGCACTGTTATTAAAACAGGTCAGTTTTTGTGAGTGCAGGGTCTATAGTGATCTCTTGCTTGGTTCAGTCATAAAGCTGTAACAGTGCCACACACTCCATAAATTGTATGCATAAAGTGTTATGAATTGTTCCCCCTGTAAGGGTAATTACTCTCACTCCCTGGGTTTTGTGACACTGCCCTCGTAACTCTTCGCTTGGAAAGGCAGAGTTGAGCCGGAGAGAGGGTTTTGTACGGCCTGCAGTGGAGCAGAGCTAACATATGGAAATGAAAGCGTGCCCATATATCTGCATGGCACGACCAGCTGAGCCTTCACTCTGACTCTCAGGAGGATTGTCCACCTGCAATACTTGTAGCTGCTGATAAGGCAAACACATCAGAAAGGTCAATGCTATAAAGCACTGCGACCCCAAAGCACAGATGTTGTTTACCCACAACGACAAAAACTCATTAAAAAGTAATTTACATATTCTGGCAAATCCAGATTGACTATTTTTTTCCTTATTACCATGTTCTAATATATAAACATCACAAACTTACTTTTCCTAATGTAGAGTTATTTGAGTTAATGTGTTTTCTGTCCTGATCTGTCCTGAGCAAAAAAAAAAATGAATATTTACTTGGACCGAATTAAATGACTTGAATCAAGGTCTGTATCCTCAAATGATTTCTTTGTGTAACAGAGTGAAAACCTTTAGCAACAGATGCTGGTTGTTTGTGTCCTTTCTAATATCCCCCAGCTTCCACATTCCTCACCAAACCTTTCATCAACGAGCTGTTTGCGGCCGGACGGTGACAGGCATGACAAAGTCAGGGTGGCTTGCATTCGCCATCAATCATCTGGAAACTCACCAGCTTAAAGGTCAATACTTTGTAGGTGGTGGGGTCATCTACAATCTTTTGAAGGTTAGCAGCAACTGCAAGAAGAAAAGGAGAAAGAGAGTTCAAATAAGAACAAACAAGTAATGTAAATATCTAAAGAAGATAGAAATATTTTTGTGCATTTGCCAAATGATTACACTAATGTCCTCTGAGTGATGCTTCAAGTAAACTGATGCATATATTCAACCAACATAATTTGCAAGGATAAGGAGCAGGAATATTACCAACTACAACATCGTGGCCGTTGACCAGACCGGCGGAGAATAGCTCCTGGGAAACGCCGTCAGCAGTGTCTTGTGAGGGAATAACATGACAAAAATTGGACCTGCAACATCCACTTAGCAGGTAATTGCAAATTGGATACTATCCTGAACACAAACACTGACATTAACCATTACATACAAAGCATGAAGACGTTTTCACTAAGGTAATAGCATATTCTAAATTCATTTAGCTCTTACCTCGCCCAGGAGTAAATTCAAACCGGATGTCATTCAGCTCCTTTCTGGAGTTTCTGAAAGAAGAAACAAGTAGGTGTGAATGCACAAGCAGTATCCGAAATGGCAGATTTAAATGTGTTGCCGGTCCAGTTAGAATGGAGCAGAAACATGACTGATGTAAAAAATAATAAAAAAAAAAAAACGAGTAAGAGATGGTGGCACAGTGCAGAGAAGAAAATTGAGAAGTGCTGATAAGGTGAAGGGAAAAGTTTTGAGAGCACAGTTCAGGATTTTATCCACAGGACAGAACTGTTCAACAAAAAACCCCGGGAATGCTAACAAACCACACGACCAGATCCTCCACAGCAGTGAGACATCAGGCAGCAAGATAATGATCACCTCATCTCCAAGTCTCACCCTGCTATGAGCCAGAAACACAACTTTTACATCCCACATAGTCGTCCCTCTCACATCTTCCAGTTCCAAAAAGCCCAACAATAACTCCTTGGGACTTTTTTTCTTTTTGGACCAAACCCATTTCAGCAATTGAAGGAGAAGCCTCCCCACTGTTACAAATATGCAGCCCTGCCGTTATTCTGACTCACTGCTTCTCAAGTAACAGTCATTTTGTTCAGTCTATCGGGTTTCTCATACCATCGCCAAAATAGATCAGAAACTCGGCCACTCAGTCAGTAGCCAAACAGCTTCTCTGTTCAGCTTCATCTTTCCCTTTCATGTCTTTGCTAGTAATAGTGGTTGCATCCCAATCACTTAAATATATCAGACCTACCACTCAAACAATATTTAGAATATTAAAGCAACATGCAAACTAATAATGACAAAAAATAAGAAGTATTTTAAGAAGGAGTGTCATAACTGTGGTTGATCGTCTCTTATTTGGTCAGCTAAAATGGTTAATTGTACACACTTACATGAACTGACTAACCACACAAATTAATATATTAACCATTATTCCCGTAATTGTCCACAAGTGCCTTTCAAATACCACTTTGTTCACTTATTACAACAAAGATGGACGAGCTATAAGCTGACATCTAAACACTCTGTCAACGTAAGAACTATACAATTGATTGTGGGTTTGTCACCACCGGCCAGTTTCTCATAATAAACAAGGTAATTTGATTTACTGTTACTGTAATGTTAAAACAGTAGATTTCCAAGCTAGGGTTGTTAATGATTAATGGCATTGACTTCAGGCCATTTAACTGACACAATAATCGCAAGTGAGTTGCCAAGAAAAAGTAATGGATATAATATTGGACTGAATTTTCTCTCAGTTTGAAATGATGCCTTGAACGACTGTGCTTGTCACGCACTGAGGTAAAAAATAAAAAATAATAAAAAGGAAATACCATAAAAGCACAGCACCAGTGAGAAAATGTGTTGCACTAAATGAAGAGCCTAAAGAGAGCGTGCAGAGGATATGTCTCAGTAGTTTTCCACACACAGAGCTGAATAAAGATAACAGCTGTCTAAGTGCTTCTCCTGCTTGCATCATACCTGCAGCATCTACTGAAAAATACTGTCGAGTTAAAAGGAGCAAATGAAAACTGTTTAGCCAAAATCCTATGTATATAATATGTATTCTTCCGTCTCCATTTCTTGTACCTTTGTTCATATGCTAATTCTGTAATTTTTTTGCTATTTTTATTTTATTTTACTAGATTTTACTTATATTTATTTTACTTTCACTTTTTTATTGTGGTTCTTAGAGTGTTTTGTGTGTGCAACTAAGCTACTATGACCAAGCAATTTCCCTTGTGGATCGATAAAGTTTATCTAAGTCTAAGGAACTGCAGAAAACCTTTGAATTTTCATCTATGCATATTAAGATTTTAATCTCCTATTATGTTATTCTGTGTAGATAACTGTAAATGTGACTAAATGAGAAATTAATGAATGCAAATTTCTATAATGCAACAATTTTGAAGCAGTACACTGTATATTCTAAACCCTCGACTGCAAACAAGCACATATATCCTACTGGTTTGACTGCAATAATAAGAGGTAACCTTCAGCCTCTTTCAAGCATCATCTTGCATTGATTGGCATCACATTCACAAGAAATCAGTCTTTAAAACGTGTTTGTCACAGTGGAGTAGCTGCCTGGTGAAGGCAGGACCCAACAGAGCTACCTCGGAAAAAGCTGATGGCTGGTGGAGATTCATTTGTTTGTAGTAGTAGTTAAAAAAAAAATCACTCGACTAGACCACAACCAATGAGATTAGAGCCATAAGTCAGCACACATGCAACGAAAGACACATCTGTAACGAGTTTGTTAGCAATGAGCCATATAAAATAGTGTAGAGCCAGTATTTACTATCAATTAGCTGTTTTATTCACCATCTTGCAGCTGAAAAAAAAAATTCTAGTGGAGCAGATGGATATAAACAACATCTCGTTTCCCAGCAGTGGAGGCACAGGGTGTGCATTTCCAAGGCTGATGAGGCAACATGTATGTCAGATGACTGTAAAACTGTCCAAATAAAATGTGCCTGAAATCTGCCTCCTTGTTAGAAAACCCAAGACCGTTTCATTCTGTCACCACCAGAATCATTTGGGATTAGACCTTTTTTCTATGTTAGTATCAAGATCTAATGTTTCACCAACAGTAAAGTTAGAGCTTCACCCAGCAACCATACTTGTCATCTCTGTGAGCTAGGTTGTGTAGACTGCAAGTCTATTACTCAACAATCTGAAAAATGTTTAATAGTCATAACTTGGAAACACTAATTATCCACTAATAAAGAAAGCTTTGTGATTTCAAGTATTGGCTTAATAAACATTTCCAACATAAAAGAGTTTGGTAGTGAAATCTCAACTGTATTCCATTAAAATTAATCCAGTGTGCTTCAGTGTGGCTCTGCATTGTTGGCTGTCACAGAGCTTACCGATAGCGGAGGGAACTGGAATTTATAGATAAGAAAATGCAAATGTGATACACTCCACAAGGCCAAGGCCAACAGACAGACATCCTAAGGAGTTGAGACTACGTAATTTCATTGTACTTTAACACAAGTAAAGGTTTAGAAACACACATAGTAAAAAGTGTCTGAGGAGAATTCACTGTGGGAAAAAATAGGAGCCAAAGCTAACATTTTACCAAAGGACCACGTACTGTAGCTCCAGGTGATCGAATCTGTTTAATTAAAATGAGGGCAAAAAGCTTTTAAATTTTACTAAGACTGAAATTAAGTCTAAGTTAATTAACTGTAACCTGGTCTTCAAGTCAGTGCACAGCAGGTCAAAATGATTAAATTTGTCTCAAGAAAAATAAATCCGTTGGGGAGACATCTCAGAGAATATTTACTTGGAAAAATAAGTTAGTCTTTAAGTGAATTTGTCTTTTTCCTATAACTAATACCAGATTTAGTTTTTAATAGAAACTTGGTAGTAAATTATTCTAAATAACTCAGCATTATTACTAGTGAATCACTCCATTGCAGTTAATATATTACTGTATATCATCAGAATATTGTGGAAAGGCCTGTCATAATCATATAGTTTCAGTGACTTCTTTATATTGGTTGTTTTGGCCTAACTAACAGCCTAAAACTGTATGTGTAATACGCCAAAATGGGGAGAGCTGGTAAGGAATAAGGTCCTTGTTACTGTAGTGACATCTGCGATGAGGAGGACCCAAACGTAGGACACCAGAGGCAAGTTTGAAAAACAGTAAGCACGCTTTTAATAAAACAACAATCCAGAAGCACAGGGAACAGGTGAAAGAATTAGTGCCTCCTGGTTGTACGCCTCCAACAACCACTCAAGTTGCTTAGGTCCATATCTACCCTGACTCAAATAATATACGTAATGACGACTTCTGCAGAATTCAACAATGATGCAGTGACCTCTGGGATATAAACTGTCACCACTTTATCATTTTATTTAATCTTTTTTTTTTTTTTTTATAATTGGTAAGAAATGGCCAAAACATGTTTTTTAAGGTCACAGTGATCTCTGACTACCAAACTCTAATTGGTTCATCCACGAGGACATTTGTGCCATAATGCTTGCGACTGGAGGAATAAAAATTGAAGTATACAAAGGAAAGCGGTAAACATACAGAGCAGACTGAGGCTGGACACAAAGCACAACAAACTAAAAAGGTGCAAACTGTGGAATACAGGCAAGAAACTCAGGTGGGAATCACAGCGCACAGGCACAGCTTGGCAACTAAAACTAAAACCGACAACTTAAAGGAGGATACACAGAGAACTTAAACAAACACATCAGGAGTAAACTGAGGTGGAGAAGTGATCAAGTGCAGGAAACACAAGGGAAAGAAGGAAGACCAACATAGACGCACTATGCAACTGATTAAAAACATCAGGAAATAAAGGAAGGAAATAAAACATGGCGTGGTGGATAAAGGATTATTTTGTCTTATCTAATCTCTTATATGGATCAGAATCAAGTGACAAGAAGTTCACAAACAATAAACCCATCCACAGGCTTATGGCACGCAAACACCACATCCTCATTTATCTGAAAGTTAACATCAAGAGGATTTTTCAGAAGCTAAGCTGACATTTGTCAACTTCTAGCTTATATACACGAGGCTTTAGAAATAACGAGCAAATGTCACCTCTGGACTAAACTGCTCAGTGAAACCAATTTAGTAAAGCTCCAATGACATTGCACCAAGAACAGTCAAACATTATAGGCATTTCCCTTTTAAACTGCTGACTTGCCTTTCCCTGCTCCTGAGGCGATCATATTACCATAAACTCATGCTAATCAGCTGTAAGACCTGTCTGGCCTGAGAAAGGAGACTGACTGTTTATTTTGCTCTTAACAATGCTGTTACAGAATTATAGAATTATAGAGTAAAATTGACAATAAGCTCTCAGAGATAATTCAGTTTGTTGTAAATAAGGAAAAATACTACTTCAAATCTACAAATAAACAGATAAAAATGACCTGCTTCACATTAATGTAGCAAATAAAGCCTCTATTGAATCACCCCACTAAAATAAGCTGCCTCTTATGGAGCCTTATACGATTTGTGAAGGCCATAAATATCTTTCGTTCTGCCCCCACAACACAGGAGCACTGCCAAAGAAAATCCCAAAATATGAAGGCAGTCTCTCATCTTATAAAACCTTCTGTGCTGATTCACTTTAAAACACACCAGCCAAGACCTTCCCAACAGTGAAACAAGTCAAGTTACTCAGTCAGAACCAGACTTCTCAGAGTCTGTTCTTATCCCAAAATTCACATTTAATAGGAAACAAACTATATGTAAAGACATCTGCTCTTCAGATATGGACAAATTTGTTGATAAAAACAGAAACAAAGAAGGGCTTGATACTATTTGATCTTTAAATAGGTTTCATATACTTTGCTGTTATATGTGTATCTTTGTCTAGTTTATAGAATATAAAATATAATACAAAAATCCAATCATTAACACATGATCACGTCAAAGGGCAGGGCATTAGGGAACATAAAAGAGCTTTTCAGACCTGCATGTTTCAGAGAAAAGAAAATGTCATCAAGCCTTTGGCCTGACATCTAAGAGGGCTTCCGTCCCACGTCTACATCTCTAATACAATAATTCCTGCTGACAAACCATAGAAACGACCTGACAGCCCAATGCCACGATCACATTAAACACAGGGAACGCGCTTCTCTGTGGAAATTAAATCATTTGCTGCACGACTCTGCTTTGACACATTTTACAAGCACGCTGGGCATATTTACATTTAATAAGAGCCGCAGTGAATGCTGCAGTTGTACTACCGGTAACCAGATCTAATCACGTCTGAGCTGAAGCAAACAAACAATCATTAGATCGGTGTATAGATGATGAAGATGAAGAACAAGAAAAAGCCAAAACCTTCAAAGAACAACCGGTGTGTTTTCATTGCCAGGTTAGAACAACGACTCTTCACCTGTAAACGGTTACCCACCACCTGTTGTATCTAGACAACAGTTTTGTTAGTACGCACGGAATAAAATGCTTTTTTCCTGTGCTATGCTCGGTGCCTGGGGGGAGACCTTCAGATGTCTATTCAAGCAAGAGTGTGCTCAGCAACCGACTCATCAGGGAGCTCCTGGCAGACTTTCAACTGTCCAAAAATGCACAATTGGCTGTCTGTTGCTGCTGCATCCTCTCTCGCTCTCTAGTTCTTTTTTTTTTTTTCGTGTGTTTGCATTCAGAGTAGGACGAACAAAGAAACAGAAGTGCTTTATGACATACCCCAGACGTAACTGAGCATCCACCTTGAATTACACACGGGGGAGCTGAATTTAGTTGTTTCATAACAGGAAGTATATAGGTTGATTCTGTGGTTAAATCACAAGCCTCCACGTTGTTACTAAAACATTTTCCTCAACAGCAACGTCCTGAATAATGCAGCAAAGGAGGCTGTGGTGCTATAAGTGCAACCAGTCTAAGGGAGGAAAGAAGACTGTGAGAAGCAACGATGTGTAACACTCCTCAATACAACACGGCCAGTGAGAGAGAGAGAGAGAGAGAGAGAGAGAGAGAGAGAGAGAGAAGTGAAGGGTAATACCACATAGACCGTTCTTTAACAAGCTTGTGTGTTTTAGACAAAGTAAAGTGATGACAAATCTGTGAATGTAGTTGCGCTGTGTAAATCTGCTTTGCATTTCTGCGTGTAGATTTAGACCTATGTGTGTGGGGGAGTTGGGAGACATAATCTAAAAAAATATACCACCAGTCTCACCTTAGCCGTAGTACCATGTTCACAGCAGTGCCTTGAAGGAAGCGTGTACCCTCATACGGTTCAACCTGCATGAGAAAATATCTTGTGATGAAGCAGTCTACAGTGTTCGCTAAGATTTAAAGATCAGATACAAAAAAAAAAAAAATGTTTCTTAAACTATGTACTGCACAGAAAAATGTTCTGGTAATTACAAGATGAACATATAGTGACTATGTGGGGCGTTGTCAAAAAATGGCTTCAATTTATTACAGCTGCAGGAAAGGTTGTAAGGGAAAAGAAAAGGAACAATACATAAAGGTGCATTGTGTAAGGGTCCATCACTGTTATCAATACTATATTACAAATGGGCTCTTTATGTGGCTATTAGGGATAAGAAATGACTGCTGAGTAGCTGTCAGAGTGAATTCCTGACTGGGACACAAGACTACACCTCAAAATGCTTTGGCTCATTTTCAAAATGACAACAGCCTTAGAAAATGGGTTACAATGGCAGCGAGTCTTCAGATGAGATACAACCAGCCACCGAACTGGCACTGTCAGGCAGACAGCCATTTACTCTGAGTTATTACTGCTGAGAGCATCCCTCCAGGAGACATCCTCGCATGTCCACACACGCCCACCGACACACGTGCACAGACAGACACACACCGACACACGAGAAAAGCAAGCATGCGCAGGCACGCACACAAACAGACACACAATCACCGGAATCAAGGTCACTGAATCATGACAAATTAGTGCTGCCGCTGAATCCCTCACCTGGGGATGCTGAATAGACAAGCCTTCAATAGGGACATTGTTGGCATTCTCCTCATTCTAGGAGGAACAAAATGAGAGGCATAATTGTGTAAATGCTATTACATCCTTGGTAAATATCACATCAGAGCTTGTCTTATAAGGACAACAGAGGAAAGTCAATTGGAAATAATCAACAAGAAGCAATTTGCTGGTTTTGTCAGACTGCTTTGATGAAACTGCATAAAATGTGTGGAGCTAAATAAACATTCATAACTGAGTTCATGATTCTTACACAAACAGCTGCCCACAAAGGCCAGTTAACTGTACTGCTAAATATGTCCCGCTGCCAAGTTCTCAAATTATACAGAAGCCTCTACTTCGTATGAAGACTTTCCTCTTCATCAAAATACAAAAATATGTTTCAAATTTTAATTGCAGGCTAAAAGTGGTCTATGAGACGAATAGCTAACTTACATCTTTGGCCTCATCTCTGACCCTTCGTGACTGGAGGGAAAAAGAAATCAAACACATGATCATATTCATGCACAGAGCGGTATTAATGTTAGACTTTCTATCTCAAAAAGCAAAACCCATGTGATGCACACCCTCATGAACCATCTTTATATGAACATTTCTACCTGCATTTATGAAAAAGCAAGGTGCAACTGCAGAAAAGTAACAAATTTGAGATCATTAAATTAAACTAAAAGCACATCTGTGTGAAAAAAACCCAATCAGCAACAGCTTAAATCATTACTTTTATAGAAAATTATTTATTGCATCAGACACTAATGCTGGGCATTTTCATCAAAGGGCTCTTTGATCATAGTTGTCTACTTCCTCCTGCCTGGAATCCTTACAGCTATCTTCCAGCTCATTACAGCGACCTCTTGACAGGCTCCCTCAGAGATAAGCCATCTGCTATCCAAAACATTAACCGGTAAGGGAAGGAGGGAACATACAGTGTCTAAGACAGAAGGTGAGGATATGTGTAAAAGTTTAATCTGTAGGTTAGACATGACATGCAGCACCTTAAAAACTGAAATTCTGAAGCTCGTGAACCTAAAGCGTAAATCTGAATCAATACACTTATGCGTGTGTGCGAGGAGCCTCACCTACCCTGCCCTGATTCACTGCTGCCTTGCCCTCCTCACTGCCCTCGTCCAGCTCATCATCGCTCCACTCCCAGTCTCCATCCTCTGTCTTGTGCAAGTGGCCACTGGAGCCTGGGACTCTCCTCACCTGGAGCAACACACACGGAGCACATTTAATGTTAATGAAATCATTTGATGTTTTTCTGTTTGCACATGTATGCACATTGTGCTTCACCCACAATTCCATTCGGTTTCACATGCCTTTAAATAGGAGAATACACTCACCGGCCACTTCATTAGGTACAGCAGTGAAAACGACCACATCCTAATCTAACAGCCCTGGACTAACTCCTAACTTCATGAAGCATTTGTTTAAAATAACTCACGAGAACGACGGATTGGGTTTGTAGTATTTTGTACCAACACGTTTCTATTATTTTGGCAACCCCATTGTGGTCAGTGGGCTAGGGCTAATTCAATACATTTTAACAGCTCCACAAACTACATTCTCCAAAATATTCAATTACCACTTTTATTACATTGTTTCAACATAAACTGGACATAATAACATCATGAAGCAAAGATTTAGTGCAGGGCTGTAACATTAGAATTTTTTAGTTTTCACTGGACCTAATGAACTGACCAATGAGTTTAGACTCTGGAGGATATATAACTTTCTGGGTATAAAATCCCAGTTCTATCCAGGCCATTAGTTTAGAAAGGACACTGTGTTTTTTTAAAGGTCATTTTCACAACAACACTTGAAAAACACATTATTTTTACAGCATGGCACATTAAATTTAAAAACAGATTTTTTAATATGTGTTTTTTTTTTGTTTTTTTTTTTTAAAAAGGACAGATAACTAGGTGACACTGTAGCCTAAATTAGTGAGAACACATTTAATTTACAGTCATTAAAAATAACATGTAATAATAACATGAAAAATGTATTATTAAACTGAGAAATAGTTGCATGTAGTCATTTTATCAGTTCAGTGAGCCCGCTTTGGATACAGCACAATGAATACAAATGAAAATGCTAAAAATTTATCCACTGTAACGAAGCAGATACAAAAAGTATAGTGGCGTCATTGGCAAAGCCTGCAATCTGTTGCAGATCTACAGTCAGGGAAAGCGTGTAAAACAAGCAACATGTGACTAGTCTAGCAGTGTGAGATAAGATATGAGAGCACCGCAGTGTTACAGAAGAGACACCACACAAAACTGTAAGCCGCTAGCACCGGGGTTGCATCAAATCCCCCGCTCTAGGCAATGTCAAAGTTTAGGAAGCGCTACCATTCTGGTGGTGTCGGGTTTATTATCCAAACCTGACATAGAACCGAGGCTCCCCCAGCTCTGTTCGGGGTCCTTGAGCAAAACAGACACAGATGAATGAAGCAGCCATACATGATTACCCAGCAATCACTCACATAACAAAATCACCTGACTATATATGTAGAAAAAAATCTAATATAGTTTTAGTAGGAATATGAACACTTAATGGTCAGCTTGTGTAAGAACTGATGAAAGACCTGCTGTCTTTAATTTAAGCATTCATGCAAAACTCAATCAGTATTCCACCATCATTTGTGCGACAGACTGCTTTTTAATTATGTAATAAATCAGTGATGATTCAAGACCACATTGGTTGTAAGCCACTAATGTCTAATCTTTAAACAATAAATGCCTGCTATTTTCTCATTTGAAAGCTGTGTTGTGTGTCAGAGTGCCCTCTGCTGGTCATCTAGGACAAATGTACCTCCACTTTACTCTGCAGGACTGAACGTTGTCTTATTGTGACATTCCTGCAACAAAAGCCACAACAAAATCCCTGTTTGTCTGTTATGTAAGAGGCAAGTTTCTGTATTATTCACTTCCTTCCCTTTTTGAGTTTCTCTCTCTCCATTCATTAGTTAAAGCATGTTCCTTTAAAATTACTTTGCTGGTGACAGAATCTGCCATCAACTTTTCATTCACTGAAGTATGTAAAAGGAGAAGTCAGGTCCCTTTGGAAACCAACTTAAAGAGCACCATCTGCCTTTGCCCTAAACTCCAGCTGTATGTGTGACTGGGAGTAGAATCGCAGTTGTTTTTCATGACTACAGAATACCACACAGGACAAAAAGAAAAAGAACCCCAAGGTAGAGAGGCGCAAAAGGGCAAAAGAAAGGTCAATACACTCAAGGTGGCTGTGTACAGAGAGGAGTGGAACAAGGAGTTTTAGGAGTGAATCAGACAACATATGAAGCGAGTGAGGCCGCTGTGGTCTCAGTGCAAAGAGGTCACAGTATCCTGGGATGGCAGCGTTTCTGAATTACTGCTTGTCTCTGCAGGCTTTGGGTGATGGTGCTGAGTTTATAATGCAGATGACTCTGTCGGTCAATTCAGCACAAAAGAACAAGGACATTTGCTCTGCGGCTCACATATTTCCCTGAACAAAGCTATCAAGTGAATCAGCCAATACCCAGACTGCATCTGTTTTATGCTTTTAAACAGGACTCCAGATGTAGAAAAACCAACAGTATTCATGCTGTATCATATTTAAGATTTCATCTTGTACAATTTGTGTGTAAGTGACTGCAAATGCAGCCTAAATTGGAAAGCGCGTAAGCAAATCTCATTTCTATTTAACTGTAAGTACCTTTTCATTCTGTGTTATGACCGATAGTTTACATTAACCATCAACAAACCTGAACAACACTGTGTCAATCCCCCATAGTTTCCTCCCTCTCTATTGACACCCTGCACTGGTTGTGCGTAATTACAACGTCATACACAGTAATGGACGTGCGTTCTATTTTGTCCTCCATTTACTCCCAGCCACGCCAGTGAATTTCCACCAGTCCACGCGGGCCACTTTGCCTTCTGGCAATAGCCCTCTGTTCCCACTTCTATGCTGGCCATCCAGGCGGAGTGTTACATGAAGCCAATATCAGCTGTGCCTGAAAAGTGCACTTCCTCCCTGTAAACTAAGGCCAGTGTGCAACAGAGCGAGACAACTGTTCTCCTTTCTGTTGCCTGATGTTAACAATTCATTTAATCCTGTTTGTCCTGAGTGTGACACGCAGACCACTAACACAAGGCTCATTACATGTGCAGCGCTTGACTCTCAGCAGCCCATATTTTTACATGACCTACAGGACAGGGTATAAAGAGGTCCCTAAGAAAGTCAAAGTGCATAGCTCGTGTTGACTGTAAATGCACCACTCTGGTGGAAGGACTCACTTCAGTCAGTCCCTGCCATAATTTACTCATGTTTAGTCAATAGCTGAGTTATTTTACAAGGAGTGTTTATGTAAAAATACCTTCTTCGCTCTTTGGGAAATCTTTGGTGCACGACACAAAAGCTTTTCTACCAGATATTCTTTGTTCTGCAAGAGAAAAAGAGAAAAATGTGTCAAATCAGTCACATTGAGCCACATAGATTTCACATCCTTTTTACAAAATTAAAATCCTACTAGACTAGATTTATTATTTATTATAAACCATTTATAGAGCACTCATTGAAATACTTGGAAATTTTAAATGTCAACCCTTGAGTGTTGTTGCAGGGCACAAGAAGACTTTTTTAATTTTGTGAAATTTTTCAGAATTTCAGAAAAAGGTAAATGAATTTACCATATATGGTTCCTTGCACTTAAGTGGTCAACAAATGTAAACATGCATTTAGACCATTAGAACATAAGTGCTGATTCAGGCACATACACATTATCACATTTGACAACATTAGGTCACTTCTTCGTGGTACCTAGTAAAGCAGTTGTGCTCAGCGTTCATGCAGAGGTGGACATTGCAGACCACATTTGACCTTGATTTGAGCTGAGGATATTGACTTGATCTTCGCTGACTGGCTGGGTGAAAACCACATGCTTCTCAGCCTCAGTGAGAGACACAGGGATACAATGTGAAATGTGTGCTGAAGTTACCAAATATGGTTCCTTGCCCCATAAAGGGCTAATAATTGGTAACCAGGTATTCTATCCTCTAAAGCGCTTTTGAACAGATTTTCCAAAATCTAAATCAAAGGATTTTGAAAAACCACGTAAAATCATCATCATCACGTCTGTAAAATGTTCCAGATGTCAAAGTTATTGGAGAGAGATCAACTTTAAATAATCTACTAAGTTGTTTGGTTCTGTTTAGGTAAATAGCACTTACGATGAAATGGAACAGCTCAAGAGCTTATTTTTAGTTGTCATTATTTTTGATAAGGTCATACCCTTATATGAAATGAACTGCCTGATGTATCCAAGTATAACTACCATTAACAAATACATTTAACACACACAGCTGAGTCATTGTCGGAGTTGGCATGAAGCCATAAGAATAACACTAATAACAGGTCAAACAAAGATGCTGAGCCAGATATTTGAGATGAGACAAATACCTTGGCCTTTTGGAAGAATTTACACTTCAAAAGCTCTGCAGCTGTAGGCCTAGAGGCAACACAAAGAAAAAGTACAATTGCAAAAACACCAGAACATAGCACTCAGTAAATGTTAATCAAGGACCAGGTCCCTTGTTATTGACCACACATTGCATCAGCTCTCTTCACTGAAATATTGAGTTGATATATAGGGAACGTGTCGCTCACCTTTTGGCAGGTTCCTTCTGAAGGCACATAGTTATTAGCTTTCTAAATGATTTGCCATATTTTTTTAGCATTTCCTTGTCCTCGACACCCGTCTCTAGAGTGGGTGGATCGTTCTGTAGGGTAAGCATTAAAACCTGAAAAGACAGGAATAAAGATCAAAACTGCCCACAAGTTTTTTTTCAGCAGAGAGTCAAATACATTAGCAGAAGAAAAAAGAAATTCAGGGAACTATGGAAATGTTGTGCAAAGTAAAGGCAAGCTTCTCTTTTTCTGAAAAGCTCCCTCTTTATTTGTTGTTTGGTTTCCCAATTACAGCAAGAGCGGCAAGTGTACTATGAACTCTGCACATAGTTTTTCTTGCTAATGATGAAACTTTGCGGAAACAAGTTGGTTTAGGAGGAAGTTTGCTGATATAGGAGTTTACGCTCACAAGTTTTCTTCTTTCCTTTGTCAGTGTAATTTACAGGAAGACATTACACTGAATAAAACAAACAAATGTCCAGAACACTCACCTTCATGGGAGGGTATCGGTGATACGGGGCAGAGCCTGTCGCTAACTCGATGGCTGTAATTCCAAAACTCCATATATCTGCTTTGAAATCATAGCCTCGAACCTGTGGACATAGAATTGCAGTACTGTCTAATATCACTGTAGAACGCTTACATCTCAAGGGCATTTTGTTGATGTGATTACTGCTACTACTACTTTTAGTAGTTTTAACATAATAGCATTACATAGACGCTGATTAACAGCAGTAAGACACAAGCTCAGGCAAACATATTTGCCAGAATACTGCATGAAAGAGACATGCATGTTTTTGTACGGCTATAGACTCACCTGTTCCATCACCTCTGGTGCCATCCAGCACGGCGTGCCAACAAAAGTCTTTCGAACTTTGTTCCTAGTCATATCGCCCCCTGTGGCCAGAAATGCACTTACGCCGAAATCTGTAAACAAAAACATATCAATAAACAAAGCATAATTGATTGAGAACATTTTCGCTGTGTGAAAAGGCTAGGTTCAATAAACAGTTATTTGCCAGCAAGGCCAAAGTGGGAGTGCATTCTGACACTTTTTAATCAGAGCCATCTATGAAACCCTTCCTGGGCCAGCCAATCTCCCGTGATGGTTTGGCTCAGGAGAGAACGGTGGCCTGCGTGAACCGGCCAAAGTAAATCTCCACCTCATCCTGTGTGGCAGCAAGACTCCATTGATTCAGGGTCATTACAGGTGGCGCCATGGCCAGGTGATAAGGAAACTGGAAGAAGTCCCAAACAACATGGTAAGCCTTGGCAAAGCCGCAACTTCCATTTCAGGTTGTCCACTTCATCGCTGCAGGACAATCAGTGCGGAACTGCCCACCACAGGATAGAACATTAGTTTTGGCCCCTGGAAGTCACAGGTCAATGAGAGCAGACTACAGCAAGTGGTAGGGTTCCCCACTGATATCACCACAACATTGAGACGTTACATCATCCTGTGGTCGATAGCCGAGAAGTATGTCTTGTTAATTGTGCTGACAGTTGAAGGCAAAGAGAACATTCAGGACGGATATGAAAGAAAAAAGTTCTGGTATGACGCCAAGGGAAAGACTGTAGTACAACAATTTACGTAGCTGAAGTTGTGGGTTTGTGGGGCCTCTCCATGAAACACTTCCTGAGAGACGCTGACTTCACGTCAGCAAAAGTCAAAAAGAGATTTTTATGAAGAACAGAAAAGGGAAGTTTTTAGCTCTGACTGTGAAGAAGTAACAAAAGCTGAAGGGAACAGAGAAGCCATGCAGTGGAACCCCCTGTCTGCCCACGTCCAACTGCAGGGAGCAACAGGGAAACATCTATGGTCCGTGCTCCACTATTCTGAGAAATTCTGTGATGAAAAGGTGCAAAACATCAGCGAATGACGGCTCCCAGCAGAAGACCCTGCTGCTGTTATACAGGCACCAACCGAGATGTGACAGACAGTTTTCAGTATCAACAGTAATTTGTCCATTTGAGATGCTGGATAGTAAATATTTTCATTTTTGCTTGTCTATTGTGTTACTATTAGACATCTCAAAGTTTAGTCGTCTCTTCTTACATGACTAGTGTGCATAGTCAAAGGTAATACATAAAAAAAATAACTGGTTATAGTTTAGTCGTGCCAGGAAGGATGTTTATTATAAATCCTTGAACCATGTTGGAAGAAAAGGAAAGAGTCTGGCATGAGGATCCAGAGACTGAAGTGGCTAAAAGGAATTTGGCAGCATTCATTTCATCGGTGCCTTTATTACACTGTGTCTTCTGTGAGAGAGGACTATTTTTAAGCAGATATCATGGTACAGGAAACCCGTAGCGCCAAAAATTGAAAAGTTTTTTTTAGCTTTATCTACATAGTAATTGGTTAAGTCTTGCAAATTCATTATTTCCTCAGGCAGCAATCAATGCCTTCCAGTAAACTAATCTGGAATATCTTCAGCTTTAATGTAATGACTAAACAAGCTGAAGCATTGTCTTCATTTATGGTAACAAAGCTGAAAATATGCACTGCAATTCTTTATTACTTACTCTGTAAATTCAAATCAACCGTGGCAGCATACGTACAGTGTATGCATTTAGTTTCAAACCAAAGAGAGTGTAATACTATAGCAGCAGTGTAATGTTCAACAAACCTGCAATCTGAACAGATCCATCTTCTCCCAGTAGTATGTTCCCAGCTTTCACATCCCTGAGGTCAAGAAAACAATAATGCAGTCAAACAACAGAGTCATGTGGGGCAGCATTGATTCTTCCATCCGTGCTAATGAGTCCCAGTGTCCATCAACATCTAGAAATCTGCCCAAGGGCCTGATAGAGTTAAGCCTGGCTCGCAGTGACCTTGAAATCCAGGAAGTGGGCAGATCAGAGCAACCGAGCTACAGCCACAACGAATGCGCATATTTTAATTCACTTTAAACTTCAGCAAACTGTTAGCCGGCTGGACATGTACACTATATGCATCTGTGGCACTTCTGCACCGAGATGTATTCATTATACCGTCCACATAGAAGTTTTGTACGACTGTGTTTATATGCACTATAGCTGTCTGTGGACAACATTCTACATGCATTATTGACATTTTCTACATATACTGTCTATATATGCGGTTAATATAGTTTTCTGTGTGTTCTACAGTATGACATTAATCGTAAAAGTGGTGTTTAAGTAGCTGTAGTATTAATAGACGTAGTAACTGCCATGTCTGCATCTACTGTATGTAGCCCAGAGGGACACATATGTATGTTTTTATTATAATATTGTTGAAGTGACAATAAAGATGACTTAAATCCTGAATCTTGGCTTCATTATAATAAGTGACACTGAACTTGTACTTTAGTTTTCTTACAAAATAAAACAAAACATAAAAGAAAATCTACAAGAAAATGCTACCTGTGAATCTGTCCATTTCGGTGCAGATAGTCAAGGCCCTCCAGAACTTCTTTTAATATTGTGGCAATAATAGGCTCGTCCAAGGCTCGATTTTTGTCCTCTTCTTTGCTCGTGTGCTTGATTATATCTAGCATGGAGCCTAAAAGGACACCAGAGAAAAACAAAAGCAGTTGGTTAATTCTTTTTACATACACACGAGGAACACAACATTATTACATTAGAGTAATACCCGCTGCAACTCTAACTATAATGGAACCAGCCTAAATTTTAGTGCTAAGAACATAGTCAACATACTATAGTAAAAATGTTGAAATGTTGTTTTAGGACACATGAAGATATACTGATCGAAATGCTAACAAGTTAGTTATGCTTAACAATATTATTAAAAATTTGCCATAGCCACAGCACAGTTTACCAAATTCTCTGTATCTGGTCCTAATACCGCTGTGTCACACTGAATTTCTTCTGCATGGGATCAATAAAGGTAGATCTAAGCTTAGCTTATCTTTAGAAATAAAAACAAAACTATCAGATTTGTCATATTTAATAGATTTTCCAATCATATATTCTTTAATCAATGTAGGCAATGAAGAATGAGTTTATTCTTATCTACTTACTTTTTTTTTTAAATTTGAGCTGTTGATTACAACACAGATATTTATTTCTTTTATCGGTAGATAAGATATAAAAAAGCCGAATTTACAGTTTCATATCATCACTTTGGCATTAATGCATTATTAATCCAAAGGGAGATGTGGCACAAGTGAAGTTTACCTCCGCTCAGAAGCTTCATGACTAACCAAAGTTCATCTTTAACGACAAATGAGGTGTAGTAGGTGACAACATTGGGGTGGCTGCACTGGCTCATGGCTTGAATTTCTTTCTGTTGGTAGAGACAAAGAGCAGGATGTTTCATACATCAGACATCTCGCTTTTAATCCGATAATATGTTATTTCATAATAATCCGTGAGAAGCACAGGGCCTCACACCTCAACAAAAACAGATTTATAGCAGATGATATGGTATTAAAAACAACAAATTGCATTACTTGTATGTCAGAGAACAGTTACGATATGGATCAGAGGGAAAGTAGTAGTATTAGAGTGTTGAGTGTTGAAAACACAGAAAAAAACAGCCCGTATTTATTGTACACACCAATAGCTCATCCATGCTGGTCTGGCATTTTTCCAGGTTGATTCTCTTTATGGCCACGCGCTCCTGTCTGGGGGTACAGAGGGCTGCCTGCACCACAGCTGTGGCCCCGCTTCCTGGAACCACAACAGAGCAATGACGACAGGAACCAAGAGGGACTCACATCATACACAGCTGGAAGACTCTTAAATTCAGCATCACTTTGTAGCTTTGTTATGCATCCATCTGACATCTCTGTTTTTATTTCATGTGCTGTGGCTGAAATATTAGGCCAACACATAAGCGGAGTCAGAGCGCTGCACTTTTTTTTTTTTTTTTGTTTGTTTACTTGATTCATTACAAATCAGGCCACGCCGTGGAGTAGTGGATCACACCAGGATGCTGTGACACACAAGCATATTGGTTGCCAACTGTTAGCGGCAGATAAGGCGAAGAGAAGAACACGTCAGATCGGCCTGCTTACAAGGTGATAATGAGCACAGAGAGGGGTGGTCTCACCAACTCATCACAGTAAGCAGCTGTTGTGCTACTTCTTATCGCTAATGATATGACTTGTCAGCTCATCTGCACCTCACACACATCTGCCAAAAATATTCACACAACTTCCTTTTGCACCTTTGCAGTACATTTGAGATTACTG
>JASGAT010395416.1:0-21672 GCA_030220025.1 Chelon auratus
CCAGCCGGGTACAGACAGAAGAAAGAGAGAAGAGAATAGCAAAGAGAGAAGAGAAGAGAACAGCAAGATAAACATACATCTGTCATAGATACACATATCTGACTGAAGCGTACATGTGGAATCTTATGATACAAACTGATGATGTAGAACAGAGCAGGAGAATGTCTGATCTCGTAAGGAGAAGCAAAATATATCCCCGATCCAGCCATAGACGGGGTTTCTTCTGATGCCTTCCATAAAACTCTCATGAATGTTTGATTTTGTTTACCGGGCAACATAGTATGATAAACAAGTCTCATCACCCTGAGAATTGCTTGCTTCCTGTGCTGAGGGCCTCAGGAACAGTCCGCAGTTGACAAGAGGAATGAGGAGCAGTCGGTAAACACAATGAAGGAAGATGGGAAGGAAGGTTTCGCTTGAGGAACATGACTTCTAAATGTGACAAAGTGAGTCTAGAAGTAATTATATTCATGGAACAAGCTAGTGAAGCTGCTGGAAATTCAGGTTTTCCTTTCTTTTCTTTATACTGTATAATTACACTTCATTCTCTTAAGCATTATCATCCCATGTAGAATTCTTCTTAAACCAGATTCAATCTTTTAACTTGTTTCCAGTTGATAGAATGTCAAATTGTTACAAAATGACTGTCACCAGCCTCTGTTAGGTCCAAGACCACCCCACATAATCAGATTGGTATAAAGTCGGAGCTAAGGCAAGGATTGACTCTACAAAACACCAGAAGTGCTATGCAGTTGTGGGATTTTGTGAGGCAAAGAAGGGTATTTTGAAGAGAGGTGGATCAATTATACATCACGGATTGAATATTTTACTCTCTCTGTAGGAGTGACTTGGCCATGCTGTAGCTGGTGTAGCCTGGAGAAAAAATGATCATATTTCCCCTCGTTTCATTTGCCTTTCTTGCGCCATCTGCGCAAAACAATAATTTAAAACATCACCTCTTTGTTAGTTTGAAATTAAGACACGGGTACACCCTGGACAGGTCGCCAATCTGAACAGAGTGGGAAGTGAAATAGGAAGAAAAAAATACAAATAAAATCAAAAGAATTCAAAAGAAAGGGTAATGCACATATTAAAATGACAAAACATAATAACTTCTACAGTTGCTGGGAAGGTAAAGCATAACATGAACACTCAATGGCAAGTCTTTTCAAATAATCTTCTATAACTGCCTTTCACTAAAAAAAAGTGTTACAGAATAAGCAGAATAAATCATTTAAAGTTATTATACTTGTATAATATACAGTCTAATTCGGCTTTAGTGTTTATTTTAAGGCTTATGGAAAAACAACTTGTTGGATTAACGATCACATGCACATTTGGCAACAAAAACTCACCCGTGTATCACTCAACTCTTTCCTAGTGCATGCAATTTATTTGTGCTCTCCTTTGAAGCTATCAGTCACATCAGCTGTTGAAATAACACAGTTGAAAGAAATCCAAACTCGCAGGAGTTAAATTTTAGTGATATTTTATTTTGCACATTGCAGCACCAGAGCCAGCAAAATATATGTATTTTTTTAAAAAACATGCCCAAATTTGTGTTGATTTATGAGTTTTAATTGGGATTCATCAGTTGTACACCACTCCAAAAAAAAAAAAATAATAATAATTCTGTCTAGTGACTCACTGCTGATACATTTCCATGCTGCTTTAGGGAGTTCCTCTTTTAGCACAGTAGTGGTAGCCACGTTCTCAGAACTTGGAAAAGACCAACAAACATTCAACCATGCTATGTATGTGCTCATACACTCACTTGTAGGAATCTCAGAGATGTGCTTGCATACCAGACCTTCATTTATTTTTAATGTTAAAGAAAAAAATGTTGCAGATGGCTTTATACTAGTCAGTTTAACTTAGTGCTGTACTGGGATAGCCAGAGCTGTGCAGCCACAAACGTGGTACAAGAACTAGAAAACACAGGTTATAGTTACTGCTCATAAGTATTAAATAAGAGTGAGTGCTGTGGTCTGTGCAGTATTCTGCCCGTCAGAGACATGATTTCCCAACTACCAGGATATGTTTTTTTGACCATGTGGCACACCTTTACTTATGTATTTATAAGAAAGAAAGAAAAACCTGATATAACAACAACAACAGTCAGTATAATGTTGGTAAACCTGAGTGCCAAAGGGTCCACTCACAGTATTCACTATTTCTCATTGACCAGACATATAGCAGATGCTGGATTCCATTCATCGCTGTTAAAGTAGGAATTTCACTCTCTTTTTGACAATGGTGTGCTACATTTATGATTGCAAATAGAAATAAATTCAAAAGATATTTATTGGTAGTTAAGCTAGGAAGAGAAGGAAAACTCAAATATATAGTTATAAGTTAGTATATTTCCTATTCCAAAGCGAAACCCATTTTCACAATTAAAAAAATGTTATATCACTGCTTTTTAGTTCTGTGATGATGGTTGCTAACAAAAGCAACGTCACACCCCATACAATGCATCACAAGTAAAACGGCCAGGTCATTTTAATCATGTTCTCACATTATCGAGTCCGGGCCACAGTTCCTACATATGAATATTTAATCAACACCTTATGTCATCAACTGAAGACAATGATCATTATAAAAATGCATTTTTAAATAGTGAGGAAAATTGATGTTGATGTTGATATTAGTGATGGACCCCCTCTCTACATCTGACAGTAGATGCAGTATGAAAAATTAAACACAAGCACTTAAGCTACCTCAGCTAAGTAAGGGCATTCATGACCAGTCGTTAAGCATTCAGATTCTACTGAGCATCACTAGTAAGTTGACCATATTCTTGACAGATGGGACTCTGCGGAGCATTCAGCAGTTTTTTCGGCTGAGCCTTGATGAGTTAATGGCCGTCGCAGATTTAAGTGTAGACACTTTTCTCATGATAGAATCAAGTAAAGGTAAATACACTTACTGTAAGGGGTGTGTTCTGTTTTCTGTTTCTTTCACAGGGGAAGCCAAGTGGTACTAGAAGCAGCAGCTGCCCCTAATGCACAAAGAGATGGATGAAGTCAAGTTTCCCCTCATAACTTTCATGGAAGTGAAAGAGGTGACCAAGGGGTATAGCGGCAGTGCAGTGCTTTTTTTTTTTTTTTTTTATTTGGGAGCCCTAAGACATGGCTGCTAGGCTTAAGTTGAGTGTGTCACACTCCTCTGAAATCGACAATCGTATGCGGGTTGGGAGTCTACCAAGAAAAAAACAAACACGTATACTGCCCTACCTGTGGATTCAGACACCAGTTATATTCTTGTTACGATTGTAATGTGAGTGGCTTGGTTCAAAAGATACCATGTTGGTCTATAGGCCAACCACTGTCCTGGCTGAGGCATGTGAAAATTATTGGATGATTTCGACAAACTTCCCTGCCCACAATTTATTTATTTGTTTATTTTTTGGCAGAAAGCTGGTCTAGAACCCCTCTTTGCAAACTGATTATGCCAGCAAACATCGGCCAGGCCAATCAAATCGTTTGGTGGGGCTTTATGCGGGGATGGACAGAAGAGTAACAGAGACATAGTCGTACAGGTTACCTGACAGCTGTGGATTTAAATGACTCTCATTGCTTGTAGGACTATCAGATTGCATTCATGGGTATTTTTTTCTTTGTATTGACTGAAACACGTCCTTTAATTAAATCCTAATGGCATGATGACAGACTCATATTATGTCTAAACCTCACTAGGATGGATTGACTGTAATCTAGTGGCATTAGCAAGAGTGCAAGTTTTCATTTATTCAGCAAAATATCCTTTATTCTGCCTGACTGGTACAGGATGCATCCTTATAATAGCATTGTTTTTCCTGACCTTTTCTCTAGTGCTACCATGACTGACTAGCTGGCTGTTTTGTGCGGTCCATAGCTCAGATCTGCACAAAATAATGAAGGCGAAAATGTGTTATACATTTGTTGTATGGTGCAAAATGTCCCACACAATCAAAACCTCCTCAGGATATCAAGACTCAGCCCAACCTAATTTGAAGTGATAATTATCGTATTCCACCATGATACTGTGCTGAAGTGGTACACGATGTGCCTAAAAATTGCGATGTTCAGTTGGAGCTTTTAGCGTCAACACCACTAACTGACTTTGTTTGCCATTTTTCATTTTTTTCGCTGTTGCGCTCACCTTATGTTGGCTGTGTGATTACAGTCTCAGTGTAAAGTGTACCATCATCCCAGTGTGAAAATGTAGAGTTAAGAACACTTCCCCTGTGCAGGTGTTCAGCAAAGTATAGTCAAAACAATCTCTAATAAAATAGAGATCTCAGCGCCAATAGGACTGGTGCCATGACCTGGCCCATAAGCCATGACAAAAAAAATGGAGAGACACGGGTTAAACGTAAAGGTTAACAAATTTATTCAACTAATAAAGTCGGTGAGCAGCCCATGAGAGCGAAATGAGGTTTGAGTGGGAGTATCAGTATGTCTGTCGATGGGTGCATGATAGTGTGTGTGTGTATTGTTGGAAGGTGCGGAAATAAAGTAACTAGGCCGAAGCCAACAGAGCAAAAACGCTGACGTCGGAGGGATCAAGGTCAAGAGCCGAGACCTGGTGAGGGTTGCAACTGCCAGATCTTAAAGGATCAGGGAGACAGGCCAGGTTCTCCCAGTTGAGTCCCACTCACAAACGTACCTGCAGTGTCAGTGGCAGAGGTTGTGTTGATCTAGGGCTTGTGTGGAAAAGAGAGTAAGGCATTGTGTTTTTAAACCAAGATCGAACATTTAAAACCATGTTGAGACAGTATCTGGGCGACGGCAAAGTCAGTCTCTGAATGTCACCAGAATTTTTATTTCCTACCTGGTAACCTCATATTAATTATACTTTACACAGTTCGCCATTCATCTCATTTCATCTTACTTCTTGATCTAATAAAACATTAGACAACGCACCCTTTGCACCTTTTTTGCTCTTCTGTTGCTTCAGTTATTGTTCATGAAAAAGCAACAAAGCAGACCCGGAGGCAGTTTTTTTGTGTGCTTGTTTTTTCTGTTTGCACACTCTATGTGCAGTGGGCCAAAAAGATTAGATAAAACATGAAAAAGACAAGATTTCAAGGCCTTGTATAGGAGTCACAACGTAACTCATGCTTCTGTGTGTTTACTTGTCATGTACATGTGTGTTCCCATATTCAGGGTTCCAGGTGGACTTTGTAAAGTACCTTTTAAGCCACTCCACAACGACTTGTTGACTATTCTAACCTCAAAGTAGTGGGTGTCCTGTTACACAACACAATATGGAAAGAAGTTCTGACCAGCTTTCAAAATAGGGAACTCTGGGCCAGTGCTGCCATCTTAGAGCAGAAGGTGTGTTGCCAAGGCCTGATATGGCAGCGGAGTCCTGCTCTGAGCAAACACAGTTGTTGCCCTGTTGTTTTCTTTGGCTGTTGACTCCCATCTCATTTCTCATTGCAGGCAAACACTGGAGCGGAGTGGGCGCATGAACATGCAAATGGTATCTACAGGGGTTCGGACTGAAATATTGTCAATCAGAATGAGCAAAAAGCAGAGCAGGGGATGTTGTGTGAGTATGTTTAGACAAGGCAGGTTTATTTCTAGAGCACCTCTCAACAATGAAGGAATACCAAGAGCTTTACATAAGACATATAAAAAACACTGATATACAAAGAAGTTGTTACGTTTTTGTCATTCATTACATGCATCAGCAAAACAACACTGGGAAGTACACGTCTTTATGCCTGTAGTGGTTTATGTTGATATATTCAATAGGTTGTGTTTGTGTGTCAACTTTAAAAATTGGGTGGAGTCTGTCTCGTGCTGATATTACGCACTGCAGGATTTACTTGCCTGAGTAAAACATTTATATGAAGCCTCTCAATGAGGAGACAGGGAAGGGGAAGGAGGAGGCTGAGGATGGGCATCCTGACCTGCCATGAACTGATGACTCCCGTGGAGCTTTCATTTCATGGTTAAATGTGGAGTTAATGGCCGGTCTTACATGGTGGTAGCATCACTGTCTGTGATTCAAGCCTCCATTAGTCCCCGTGGCCTGAAAAATGAAAGAAAGAAAGAAAAAGAATACTACCTTCTCTGAACAGCAAACATCCTTGTGTTAGTTTAATACACTCACTACACGATGGACAAATTCCTTTAAGCTCAAAAATACGAGTTGTATGTATTAAAAAAGATAACAAATGGCTTGTGCCAGTACCAAGATCAATACCATCTTTGTGTGCATTTGTATACCTCCTCAGTGCTTTTTAGACATCAGCATTCCTAAATCTGATTAAAAGCTCATGGGTTGTGTAGGGCAAAATGCTGAAGTCACTTATTCCGTTATATAAGAAAAGTACAGTAAACAAAGATGATGAGAGTTTTTTTATTATTTTTTTTCCAAACTTTGCTTCAACAACACAAGCCTTGAAGAACAATAAATAATGCATCCCCTTGCTACATTTAGCCATTAGGCTTGTAGGTTTTACAATCCTGTTTTGGTTTCAATGTAAAACATGGACCTTTATGCACCCTTTTTTCTTCTTTGTAAAGGAGCATGTTTTGTGAAATATGCTTATGCACTTGAGATGATTACCACTCACCAGTCTGTCTGTTAAGTAGAATGCTACAAGTAGTGGCTTGTTAGCTTAGTGTAACAGAAAGACTGGACTCAAACCTGCCTATCACCTAGCCTATACTTTTTGCCTTACTGTAACTGTTTCATTTTTATGTTTCTTGTTGTGCACTACCATGGCATGTTCACATGGACTCTTGTAGTCTGCTAATGATTGGAATAATAGCACAGTCCAGAAATTTTTGTGGCAGAATGTTGGTCTGGAGTCACTATGTTGGGAACTGATTATGTCCTAGCAAAGATCTGTCGGGCATCATATTGGCTGGCTTTATCTGGTGATACCTACCTAGTTATACACGTAACCTGAGCATCACACATTTAGCTCCAAAAACATTTTAAAAAATGAGGTGTGAATTATTTAATGTCACTTTTTTATCACATTTACTAAATGTTAAATGTTAAATCTAAATGTTAAATATTATATCTAAACGTTAAATCTAAATGTTGAATAAAAACACTCCTTCCAGCTCAGAACCACGACAGTACCTGGTAAGTTTGTCATCCAACTAGCGTAGCATATGTTAGACAGATAGTTACTGTTAGCTAGCTCAGCAGATGTAGCCTACTCTTTGCTAGGTTAGTTAGCGATCAATGTGCTCCATGCAAAGCGCTTTTGTTCTGATTCTGCAGCACTGTCATTTACAATACACATAAAAAAACTTATATACAATATATATATATATAAATATTGTTTATAAAGCTAATGCTATCTGGACATAAAGGTCTCCTCAGTGCTCTGCCGGCACTGCACATGGCACTGCACCGAAGTGAGAGCTCACACAACCCCTAGTGTAGACACTTAAGTTGTAATGTCTTGTCAGAATGATGTATTAGCAAGCATGACACACATAGTCTCTCCAACCAAACATTGGTTGACTTGCATTATGAGTTATGTGCACCACATCTTATCTTATCTCCACAGAATAGTGTATAACAGTTGTCCAGCATTAAATGTGGCCTAATAGCCAATGAGGTGTTTCTCTTTCCCTAACGAGATTTGTGCCAATTACTGTAACCAACTACCAGAACATGGCACCTCAGTCTCCCATAATAATAAACCATCTGCTGTATCTGTTAGTCAATATCAAGCTCATCTTTGCCTTTCCCCCACATAATATTTCAAAACTTCTTTCCTTCTTTCCATCCTAACTTTTCAGGTCAGACACTCAAAATCTGCAAAAATATGAACAAGATCATGGGCGATGCAAGTAAAAGATTTAAAAGACCCCAAATCACCAGTGATCTTGCTCAGTTCCCCTTTAGCAGGTTTGTGTGCGTGGTGTGTGTGTGTTTTATTTTGTCCATCATTGATTTTCTGTTTTCCTACCTTGCAGTACAGGTCTAACTCAGAGCAAGACACACATCGAAGAAGACAAGCCAGAGAGAATCCCCAACATTAAAAGGGTAATCCTTGTGTGGACACTTTCATTACATTGCTAATATTTTTCCATTTTTCCAACATCCATCAATGGTTATCAGTTGAGCTCCTAACAGTGACTCCTCTAATCACTCACCACATACTGTAGACACCCCTGGGTAGAGCTGGTAGAGCTCTGCTTTTTAAAAGTAACCTGAATGATTTATGTTAAGGATTTTTCATGTCATCCCCTCATGAAGAGTGGAGCAGAGATCCGAGATCAAAATGAGAATATAATTTTTTGAGGACATGAAATTGTAGAGTTCTGTGTATGGGAAGTTCACATATAAACCAAACAATGATAGTGAAAAGGGAAAAAAAGTAGAAAACAGTGCATCAGGGGGTTGGACAGAGGCAGTGAAAGCTGGGTGTATGAAAAAGGTTAATACGACAAATAATTGGAAAGCGGTATAGCCACGGCCACTGTTATTAAACTGAAATGATGGTGGATGTGAAGACCGTTGGTTAGATTAAAGATAGTATAGTTTTGTTTTGTTTTTTCGTTTTGTTTTTCTCTTATTGGTTGTAAGATATCCAGCGCAAAATCTGACAGGACAGGACAGTAGGTATCTGGATCATTTCAACAAGCACTCGAGTATCTGTTGTACCTGGAGTTTCATTTCTTTGCCAACAAGAAGACAGCGCTCCCCAGAATGTGAGAGGACAGGATCCTGAATTAGACATGGAAAATTAATAATTGATGGCACCGCAGTCGCTCGCAGACACACACCCCTAACATGCACACTGGCATACGGTATCTGAGCAAGTAGTATGGATCGGCCTTCCAAAGGTCATCTCCTTGTTAGTAACTTATGGTCAAATTATGTATTGAGCTTCACAGAGGGAGAAGACTCAATATTTGGACTACTGTGGTTGAAGATTGAATTGGTCGCTCCAAAAAAAAAAAGAGAAATGGCCCTTCTGCATGATGACTAATGATAGGGAGACCAACATAAAAAATGTTAACTTTTATAAGTGCCAATAAGTTATGTTATGTTAAGTTAGATTATGAGTACAGAAAAAAAAAATGAGAAAATGCAAAGGTCAAAAATGTTTTAAATGTGGAGCCTCCTATACTCCTGCATATAACAAATGCCACTCCCAGGCCCCAGATGTATCAGTAATAAAGATCATAAATCCCTCCATCTGGACGGTGCGGGTTTGTAGTGAGTGTGATTTAGGTTGCAGTGGCTGTCCCAGCTCTGCACATGATAACTTGCCTTAAAGAGCTTTAAGCAGATCAAAGAAAACCAGAGAGAGAAGCCCCCCCACTGTCTCTCATCCTTGTCATCTGAGCTGGGACAAGGTGTGACCGATCGCGCAGACTTGATCGACTACTTTGCATGACGTACAATCAGATAAAATGGCCATCACTTGAGCTCTATCACGCCATAAATCACCGCTGAGATATGGGGGAATATGTATTCTCTTTCGCCATAAATCACGGTTATCCCTCATCTAAGAGTCAATTATCTAACGCGCAACAAATGGCTCAGCAATAACCTTGAAGATGGGGGATATATTCACGGGGGCCGGCACACGGGTCGGCGAGTCTTGCCTACTTTGTAACTGCGGGCCACAGCAGGGAATTATTTCAAAGCTGCTCAAGACTGAATTTATGGAGTTCTGAAAACATTGTGAAAAACTTTTGTTTAAGATAAACTATTGCAATTTACCACAATTTATTTACTGCGCGTTTGCCTGACTGAGAAATGTATGTCATGTTTGATGGGCATATGGATACGATTTCATCCTAAAGCTCTTGCAGTTGTTTTATTTTCTCACCACGCTACGGGACTTACAGCACATGAAGGCATTCAGTGATCAGAGGCCACCCTTGGATGTTGCACTGTGGGTCAGTACATCAAACACAGACACATTTTCTTTTATACTGAGGCCTCATCTCTTGTTAGTGCGGCTCAGTACAAAAACAAAGCCTGTCATAGTATACATTCTACCTCTGTGTCATAGAGATCCTTCTAATTGCAAACATACAGTCAAATGGCAGGTCAAATGAAAAGAGTTTGCCTTTAATCCGTTACACTGCATTGGCCCTGTTTGAATTTCACAGCATATGTACCTTACAGCAGAACTCCACCGACAGTCCCTGGCTATAATTGTGCGCTTCAGGCTGAGGAGCTTCCCACAGACAACGGCTCGGCATAACGAGCTCTGATGAAAAAGAAAAACAGATAGCTTAGTTCCTAGTGTTCAGTGCAAAGACGAGCTTTCTGATTTGTGTGTAATCATGCTAGTTTGTGCAATATTTTAATTGCTTCATCTTTTATATTAAGTCTTTTGTCGATATCTTTAAAAGCTGCAGCTTTAGCTAAATCAGAATGGTAGCTTATCATGTGCTTTTTAAAGTGAACATTTTGTGTTGCCCTGTAGAACGTCTTTGAGGACGTACTGCGTCACACATGCCAGAAGCCCTCAGCATTCTGTGTCAGTCAACAGCTTTCTACTCATATTCTAGTTAAACACATTCGAGGTTGATGATGGCACGAACAAAAGCCTCAAAAGTTTTTTTTAGTTCCCATCCCTGCAGCGTTGGTGGAGGATAAGTGAGTTTTAAGATTAAACCACTACAGGTCAGAGAAGATCTTCAGCTTGTATTCTTCTTTCAGAGACATGGCGCCTTAAAGGGCCTGCATGTATTCTTCCTTACAGGGTGTGAAATTGCCGTGCCTTTCCTTTTATCCCTTCTTGTTTTCTCTCACTCTGTCTACCCATGGCCATTTCCAAATATCTAGTATTTCTTAGACCGCTTCTGGTAAGTGGACCTGTGCATGGCTCGAAATTCGGGGCTCTTTCCAAGACAGGTTTGAGCTGCAGATAAAATCTCAGCGCCTGTCCCTGGGTGCTGACTTCTTCTTTTGCCATAAGGGATGTTTTATCAGTGATTGCAGGGCACTGATTTGGTGACGAGGTCACCTTTCTTCCTTAGCCCACCTTGTGTCCATTTTTTCTCCATCCACTGAAAATGATAAGGGATATCAGCAGCCTTTACTGACGTGAACTGCCAATTGATGCGGGAGACCCTCAATCAATTGAGAAACCCTACAAATACTGGAAATACTGAAAAAATATACTGTATATACTGAGATTGTGGGACGATTGCACAGAAATTGATTTGCAGAACAGTCCACGAACATTGGCACCCCACAGGGTTGTGTCCTCAGCTCCATCATCTACACCCTGTTCGCCAACGACTGTGTCGCCTCCCACTAGGATATCACCTTCCTGAAGTTTGCGGACGACACTGCAGTGATAGGACGCATCACTGGCAGGGACGAAGCAGCCTACAGGAGAGAGGTCGACAGTTGGGTCACATGGTGTGAGGACAACAACCTCACCCTCAACACGGACAAGACCAAGGAGATGAGAGTGGACATGAGGAAGGAGAGGGGCTCTCATCAAAAACTGTTTATCCGGAAGCTTGAAGTGGAAAGGGAGAGCATCTTTAAGTATCTAAGGGTACACCTGCACAGTGTGGTGAAAACAGCTGAGAAAATAGGACTCCACGACAGGACTCCACTGCCCTCTCTGCAGAGCATCTACACGCAGTAGATGTTCACAGGAGAACTGCCTCCATCACCAAGGACCCCACCCCATCCCCAACATGGACTGTTCACACTCAAACCCTCAGGCTGGAGGTATAGGAGTGTGAAATGCAGGAACCTCTCGACTGAAGACGTACCTTTTCCACAAACAGCTGACAGGAGTCTATAATCACAAACTATAATCATGGGCTATAATAATGGACTACTTTATGCCATACAATGCACTGATCACTTTTTCAGTTTCTTTTTACGGTTCATTGTTTACATTCTCATATATTTGGATTGACCGCAAAAGAAGAATTTCATTGTACAGGGAAACATGGTTGCACATGGATGGTGGAGAGAAGGTGGGAAGTAGGAAAAGGAGTTGACTAGATGTGTTGTGCATCAGTGAGGTGGGAAATTGCAAGCGCTGCACAGATGGCATGCTCTCACCTTCATCAAGCATCCTCTCCATCAGTCTTTGCCCTGGCGTTGATGCCACATGACATGACCTCCCGAATGAGTCTTCATGTGACTGGCTATAATTAGTAAACGTTTTCCATTCACTGCTCTAAATACTTGCTGTTGACTGGGTCTTTACAGGATAGTCCTCTGGTGAGCAGGAAGTGATCTGCTTTATGTTTGGAGCAAAGACGTGAACTATGGATTAGAACGAGTGGGTTTAATGAGCAACAAAAGCAGTTTTGACTCACAATATTGACCTAAATCCAATTGTTTTTACTATTAATTCAATCATATATTTTTAAGTGGATGTAGCAGATTTGTTTTTCTGACGCACCAAAGAAGTGTTATTTTAGCTGAGGAAACGCACTTGAACTACAAAAAAAACAAAACAACTAATCTGGCAAATCAGGTTTCCTATTTTCAAACAGCTGTCAATATATAGACTAAACAATTTTTCCATGACAGAAAAGTTATTGTATAGTATTGCTCAACTCCAAGCCGGTACTAATAGACTTGCTTTAGAGACAAGTCTCCATGAATGCCGCCCTCTTGTGGTATTCAAGTGGATATTTCACTTTTTGGTACAAACTTTAGTAGTTACCTGGTTGTTAGTTTGTTAAACTGTGAATTCTAGGCACAGCCAATTGATTAATGGCGGTGCTATCACAACTTAGAGCTGATGTTACCTCTTTATGCCTTGCAATTCATATACATTACTTCCCATGTTCTCAACACAAGCTCGGAATTTCAGTATGACCTCAGTGCAAGCCTGTTGCAGTGATGCCACATGATGTCTCCATCACTTAATCAGAATCAAAATCATCTTTATTCATTCGTTCATCTTCTGTAACCCGCTTGTCCTGTGAAGAGCTGCGGGGGGCTGGAGCCTATCCCAGCTGTCATCGAACACCCTGGACAGGTCGAATCAGAATCAGAATGCTTTATTAATCTTTCAAGGAAATTTTTTTGTTGCTGTTGCTCCCATACATTAATCACTCATGTAAAGTCTCTGAGGGTAAAAATAGACTCTTAATATAAAAAGGGGCGTTTCCAAAGGTTTTCCACTGATACCTGAAAAGAGAACTGTTAAAATGTCTGGAAGGTTGCTAATATCCAGAGCTTCCGTGCCTCATTGTTCAGTCTGTTCGACAGGCCAGGTAATGTCAAAAGTAGAATTTCGCCTGGTTTAAAAGTGGTGTTTAGAATCCTCTTTAGTGGAAGATCCCTATTTCAATGTGAAATTGCACAACATAGTTATTCAACATCTTGCCACTGTGACTGATGGCCTTCTTAAAAAAAACCTGAAAGCGAGCCAAACACAGCCCCTCCTTCTGTTCTGCGGCTGTCCCCGCAAAGTTACTGCTCTTCTTCAGATGTTTTACGGCGGCTGGCAAAGAATTACTGCGCTCTCGCTGAAGTGGTTCTTTTATATTACTTGTACTGAGTTGAACAAAATGCACCTTGATTGCTTCAATATTGCTGGTTGCGTTAATGTCACTAAAGTTCGTCCTTGAGTACTTACCAAGGCCCAGAGCTATGCTCAAATTGTGAATTGTTTATTTATTAGTTGTCAAATTCTGCTCTATGTCATCCATGTGTTTTATAGTTGTAATGGCTTCACGGATTTTTTTACATTCATGCTCAGTTATAAAACAGTTTTATATGATTAATTACCTGTATACAGGCAGTTCTAATATGCCATAGATGATAAAGTGTGCATTTGATAAGACTATTGAGATGCTTTGGCGTGAATGGAATATGCCACCAAGTTGTTTTTCCTCTTGATCTGCACTACACAGTGCAAGAGGGGGTGAAGAAGGACAGGAGGGAGAATGAAAAGAGCCACTGACAAGTTCTTTGTGTCTGTCCTTAGAAGTTTTTGTGGTGTACCTCCCACTGCTATGAGTGGGTCATCTATGGACTACAACAACAGTTAGGTGGATGATACATGTTAAAGCAACATCCAGAACATTTCACTGTAACAATGGAAATAATGATGCAGTTAATTGGTGTCTAAACTGCTGTTGGATAATTTATACAGTCAGATGTGTTTGACATTTAACATCTTACATTTAAAAGCATCCTTAATTGTATTTGTTTAAAACCAGCCTATTTTATTTATCATGTCATCGAAAAAGAAATAATAAAATAATCTGGGTGGGTGGCAGGTGTATAATTTACGGATACAGACGGGGTCTGAGCCAATCATCATATGACTGCTTCATGTTGCATGGATCAGGGACGTTCTTATGTGGCAGGTCATCAATGATCAAGGTATAGGCTACACAAGAAAAAGTGAACTAAAAGAAATCGCACTCTTTCTACACTGCGTCTCTGGTGCTGAGGAAGACAAACCACAGATTGGCTCTTCTCATTCTCCCTCCTGTCCTCCTTGACTCCCTCTTTCTCTCTCTCTCTCCCCCTCCACAGGAGAATAGCAGATGCGTAGGCAGCACTAAAGCACCAGCTGATTGTGTTTGTGATGTTTATCGCTCCCCCAGCTGCTGAAGATTTACAGTAAATATCTCTTTTATTGCTCACACCAGGCCGTGCATTTACACTGGTGCACTAGTCCCTCTCCTATATACCTAGGGCCACCCACAGTCGACTCAAGGCTATAAACACAGCTCTTCTGCCATATGCAGAGCTGGCTTTCAACGATGCGTCCTGGATGCATGTTATGTTATTAATTACAGAGTTATTACAGAGTGAGCAGTATCCATAGAAGCATTTTCTCTGTTTTTCCTCCCAAATTTTAAGGTAAAATTCCAGGTGGAAGTGCTAAATGATGACATTATTATTCTTCATTGCCGTTGTTAAGGTTGATCCATGGAACAAAGTGGAAACATTGCTTCAGTTGCTTGCTTGCCAGCCAGCGTTCATTGATTCCCATCAATAATGGCTTGCACTGGAAATCGTGTTATTTGTATTCAGGGGAGGAGTGAACTTTAACCACAATTTGCACATATAAGTGAAATCTTAGCTCTCAACCGTGGCTTTTGTAAAGTGACACGTAGGGTTGCAGAAGGAAGCAGATGAAAAATAATTCAGGCGTTTGTGTGTGTGTGTGTGTGCGTGTGGGTGCGTGTATGTGTGTGTGTGGAGGCACGTGATCTCATTTATAATGCAGGTGTACATTTAATTCATTATTTTTAGCTTTTAAAAGTCAGGCCGAGTATGCGGTTCTCAACAGCTACAGCGCAGTGCATTCTGACTCTAAAATGTAAACACGTGTTTGTCTGCCAGCTTCTCAAACACACCGTCTTCTAACAGTATCTAAGAAAGTGGAGCGACTGAAGATGATATGGCGAGGTCACGGTGCTCATCTTTCTCTTGGCATTGTTCAAGAAGAAGTTTCTTTCCGCGGCTCATCTGTGTTTTCATTTCATGCTTGTGGCCTAGCCTCCATTTCACCATTACCCCCTCGGCCAAGTCAGCTGTCATACCTCGTGGAGCACAAGTGTGAGTCGGCGAGGGAGAGGTGGGGAGGGTTGTTCACATAAAGTTGAATGATACGGAAACTATATCCGGAGCGGAAGAGGAATGGCGGGATTTGTTGATGGAGAAAAGGATGTAAGGTGACGGAGGGGTGATGGAGGGATGAAGTGATAAAAAAAAAAGCAAGATGGAAGAAGGGGCGTGTGATGGAGTGGCATCCTCCCGGTGTCCAGGTCAACCGCTGAACTCTTAAAGCACCCGTTTGATCATGACATGTCAAGGATGTGAGTAGAGAGAGAGAGGAGAGGAGAGGGAAGGAGCTCTGAAGAGAGAGATGGCACAGCGAGAAAAAAAAAAAAGCTCATCGTTTGGCACCAGATTGAGTGATCCGTTTCAGGAACTGGCGAGCATGGGTGCACGAGTGTGTGCGTGCCTCGCCTCCATTTCATGCACTGTCTTGCGGCCATCACTCCTCTTGGGTAGGTGGTGTATTGCTTAGCCCACGGATTTGACGGACGGCACATCAGCGAGCGGCATCGATCTGTGGGGGTGGGGGGGAGGTGATGGGGAAGGGAGTCGGAGTTTGGTTGTCACAGACAGAGAGATGGAGGATAGTATCAGACATGCAATCTCACAGCCAGGGACCCCGGCGTGGAGGGATAGGTCGGGGCCATCCATCTCTCTGCATTACCCTCAGCCGCAAGGACATTAAGCCAAAGGGATAAGGGTCTGTCTGGGGGTGTTTAGAGCTACGCCTGGTTATCTCTCTGTGGGGACCACAAGGCTGGAAGCCAGTGTTACATCCAGGCAGATGGGCACTTTCTCTGCTTTTGAAGTCTGTCAAAGTATGGAAGGCGTAGAGGGCGAGTGCACGGTTACAAGGCTTTTACGGCCCTTTTCCTCTTTCTCTGGGCTCTCTTGTCCTCGCTCAAACAATGTCATTTGAGATCAAACACATTTTATCATGTTTTAAAGTATCCGAAAGAGAAGGGGACTATAGTACGTATAGACGTGGTCACATGTATCAAGTATTTTATCTTCAGTTAAAGTGGTGATGAATTATTCATTTTATATTGATGATGCAGTATCCCACATTTTCTACCGACTGATCACTGCTCGATTAGACAGTCAAGACAATCTAGTCAGACAGACAAATTGGAATCTGAGGCAGAGAGGGATAACGATACAGTAGAAGAGGAGCAAGTGGATGGAGCTTACAGTCTCAAGTGTCACATTTAATCAAACACGAGTGTCACTGAGATGGTTTTAAGCATTCCGGAGCACTTTTTATTTTTTAGCCTCAAGTGCTGCTCTAATTTAAGTTCACACCACAGTCAGAATAAAAAACGAAAATTGTAGTTTTATCTCAGCCTTAATTGTGTCTGCTTTTTTTTTTGCCTTCAATCAACGAAATGTAAAGGGCAGTAGTGCAGAGTNCTCTTGAGCAGGTTTGACTTTGAGGCTTGTCTGTGGGGAGCAGCCTCGTAACTAATGAGTCCTTCAGATACTTCAGCCAGCAACGGAAATGCGTGATGAATGAAATTCAGGTCTGTGAACTTACAGTACAGTTACTGACTCATCTAGGTGCCAACTTTAAGCTCAACATCAAGTGCCATTTTATGACCTCTATTCTGCGACGCTTGTCTGCAGNAAAAAAAAAAAAAAAAAACAGATAAACCTCTGCAGACTTCCCAGTAGACATAAAGTCTCTGCAGACAAACAAGTGAGACTGTGTGTCCCTGTCACAAATGAGTCTGCTGTGGTGAGGGAAAGATAAAAAGCAAAGCTGATGGGTCCTCGAGGGCCATCTAAATGAGACAGGAATTCGAGTGCGATATGGACAGTATTTTTCGCTCAAAGAAAAACGTCTGCCAGCCCTCACCGCCTGGCTGGACACTCCCCCCAGTGCCATGGTGTGGGACTACTCTGATCAATACTTCGAGCAATCAGGCTGATAAGCAGACACACACATACAGTACACAGACACAAAGTATTGTGTGTCTAGGAGTCTTAAGAAAAGACAAACTGAAAGTTAAAAGCCTTTAATAATAACTGTCAACTGGTTTTGGAGTTGTTCAACTGCCACGTTCACCTTTCCTGGCTTTTCAGTTTTTCCGTTGCTGTCTTGCTAAAATTAAAATTAAAAAAACATGTCCACAAAGTGGACACAGCATGTAGATTTTTTTTTGTCCACACTGCTGTTTCCCTGCTGTTTCCCAGACGTCTAAAAACATCAGCCCGATAAACCTCCCAAAGTCACTTTCTGAGGCTATTGAGACCTCCATAACAACCAACAGATGTGGATTCTGCTTTAACTGTGATTATAAAAATTACAAAGAAGCAGAGGAAGCAGATGACCTTTTTATTAAGCTAGCAATAAAACAAAAACACCAGGATAAATCTTGTCACATGCTGTTTGGTTGTTTTACTGAGATGTGCTGTAAAGACATGATACATTTTGAGCAGACTGAATATCTTTTAACGGCCCAGCTGGTAATAAATGGGTCATCCATGTTTGAGCATTCCTAGTTTTGGTTGCTTTGACAGCTACACGGCAGCTTTTTCTTCCCAAAGTCATGCAGTTTCAAAATACTTGTTTTTATGGTTACCTCTGTATTATTTATCAGTGGTGAACAACATCCTTTTTGTAGCACCATCCCCTCTAAATGAGTACAGCAGGCTCTGTACTGGTTTTGTGTCTGATTGACAAAGCCTTGCATATGCACGAGTGCACTTCACGTTCATTCATGTACACAAGCTCATATGCGCACACTGTGAGACCAATGGGGGGAACAGCAGCCCATCCATTCCATTTCATGGTGAATTTTGCTGGCTGTGAAGCATGGGCTTTTTTTTTTTGTTTAGTTGTTTTTTTTTTGTTTTTTTTTTTGGTGGTCCTTGCACTGAGTGTGTGCGCCTGCTGGGTGTATTTACTTACATCGCACTGTCTCAGTGTGCATATGTACACCCAGCTGCCTTTGTAACACAGCTCAGCTCTGTGTGATCCAGGGGGAGCTTCACAGCTTTGATATACTTTCATAACAACGCAAGTGGATAGTTGGGCTGTCAAGAGACCACAGCAAAGCCCTCACCAGATCTTCTTGGAAGGTGGTAGTGTGGTTTGAATATAACAGCCAGCAACAGCTGCAGTCAACACCATCCTCAAAACTGCGTGCGTGTTTGTTGTGTGCATATTCATGCACGAGTTCTGCTGTTTGCCCCCACAGCAGCGAGGATCTTTGCCATGTCAATAACAATGAGAGCAGCCAAGATTTTAATGGGAATATAATCTCCTGCCTGTTTGTTCTTTCTTTGGCACTCGGTGTACTTAGTGTGCCGGCTGCAATTCAGTATGCAGAGAAGCTAGGGATGAGAGGGGAAGCTGAATTTGATCAACTGAAGGACAGCTCGTTAGTGTAAAAAAAGAAAGAAGAAAGAAAGTGATATGAGCATGAAGGAAGGCAGGAATACAAAATATCCAAGTCATCTCTGCAATATTCTTCACAGAGATGACTTGGTATCATTCATTCATTCATTCATTCATTCATTTTCTATACGCGGTTATTCCTGTTAAGGGTCGTGGGGGTCTGCTGGAGGACTTGGTATCATATTTCCTATAATCGTACTTCGTCCTATTTCAGCCTTTCCACTCTTGCCACTTCACCAATGCTTGTATTATGACATTGCACTCTTTACGATGTGACACTCACACTCATGACTAGAACCGATGATCCTTTCCTTGGCCACTGCAGCCAAAAGCCTCTTCACCAGGAGGTAACGAGTTCCTCTAGATGAGTCAGTGAGACAGGCTAGAAAGGCTAGAAGTGAGATACAGAGAGATGAGGCCACTGATAGCGGGTAGAGGAAAAACACTCAGCCTTGTATGACTCCCCTTGTCTCTGTGACTAATAATGTTGTCCTTAAGGTGATTGCAGTAGTCACCCTTTAGTTTGTCTTTCTACCTTTTAGATACACCCAGCTGCCTGGTTCTCTGCAGTGTGCTAACATGTAGGTGTTTTCTGTGTGTTGGTAGCTTTTCTATTGAGCAGCCTTATTTCATTCTAGTGCTAAACGAAATAATTCAATGAACACTATAGTATAAATATTATAAATACTTATATTTTACCAGATACCAGATGGATCTTCTTGGCTTAGTCCAATGAATTAACAGCTTTACAGTGCCGCCATACATTGTCACTAATTTGGGTTATGCTTAGATTTTCATTTTGGAATCTGCTGCCTTTTGTGTCAGTCTCAACTGTGTATCATTCCATCAGCCATTTTTGTATATATGGACCTTTTAGAAATACCAACTACACACACTCATTCTGAAGTACAGTACTTGAGGACGCAGTACGGTCATTCTGTAATTTGGAACAGCAGCGTACCTGATGATGCAAAATGCACTCAGGGACACACGCCTGTACCAAGTCCACAAGGGTTACATCACGATATGTCCTTGATAAAATGGGCAAGAACGTGATAAAGTTTCACAAGAAGACAAGAACGGATATTAAAAAATACCCGATGTCTTGACTCTACCTCTGTCTTTTGTCACTTTGTCTGTTTCCCTGGGTGCTCATTCATATCTTCCAATGCCTTTTCCCCTGTGAGTTTCTTGTGTCTTCTTCTCTCATGTGTTTTGGCTTCTTTGTTTTTGGATTCTTGTGATTGTCATTTTCCTCTGGGGCTTCATCTCTTGTTGGACTTAATCCGCTCTAAAACTGCAGTGCCTTTTGTTACTTAAGTTCTGTTAAATTCCCTTTTCGTTTCTCATCTTGCCTCACTTCCTTTGTGTCTTATATTCAGATCCACTTTTTTTCCAAAAAGGAGGACCTGACCTCCTTGCACCTAAATATCCCAATGGACTATCACTCTAGCAACTAGTTGTTGAGTTGTCTACATGTTGATCTGACACCGCATCATGTAGGCTACATTACCGCTGGAGCTTATGTGCTTCGGCTGGATTTTGTGCAAGCACTTTAAAACAGACCTGTCCTGTAAACGAAAGACACAATAACATATATCTGAAAAATACTGCTAATCCTCGGCCTGCAACATTTATCAATCATAACCCCTACAAATAATATATTAGGTGCCAGTCATGCTGCAGTAAACTTCCATTTCACTATGTTGTATTTTCTCAGCGGCAGACTCGTAAAAAAGCTTGCTTTACCTCTGACAACCTGTTATAAAATCTGAAGTAATCAATAATGTCATCTGTGTGTGTATACTGCAAAATCAGTTTGAGTGTCTTGAGTGTCATCCCCAACCCTGAGAGCCGACTGAACTGCAGTGATGCTTCTGATTGAGGCATCCTTAAGAAAGAAATATAAAACTTATCTCTTTATGTGTTGCCATTCTGTCATCAGCTGATATTGAAATACAAGGAACAGGTCTTGCTACACTGAGAACACTCAAGTATTATAGACTTAATAAATAGATGTGGGTTTTTTTGTCACTTGGGGGAAATTTGTTTTCATCTGTGGCTGTATCGTTCCATCTTTGAAGAGAAATCTCGGTCGACACCTGATCTCCCTGCAGATGCAATATGGGAGCTGCAATAATAGATGACACCCGAACAAAAATGGGGTGAAATTGTAATTTTCCACTCACAGCTGTGACAGGGTGTTTTCGATGTGTTCTATTGCTTTAAATATTAATGTATAGCTGGGACGAGCATTTTCGGGGCCGTGTGATGCAGTCGAACAGAATTGCAAAGATCCATCCTGCTGCGATATGTGCACTCAAGAACGGGTGAGGGAATTCATCGCTTTCAGGTGTTTAAAATTGTAAATGCTCACAGTGGGCTTCAGAGCAAACTTAAATCACAGCCAGATGATAAGTGAAGTGTTGGAAAAATAAAATAAAAAAAGCATCCATTTCTTTGATTGCTCAGTCGGAGTCCTGTAAAAGTAAAACCTTGATTTAAAATGACTGAAGTCAGTACATGTTATCTTACCATTCTTCATTTATAATTAGACCTTGGGGTGTGAATACATGTAGTTACCCGCGATTCAGTATTGAATCATCTTCTCTGGTTGTTGGCTTTGATTGCATATACATTATAAAACTTAGCATCAGTGTTACAGTTCCTCCGTCTGCCAGACTCTACAGCCCGTTCGGTTTTCACGGGGTCAAGACTTGGGAACAGCCTCTGAGAACAGACTTTTTCTTTTGCCTTTGTTAAGATGTTTTTTTTTT
>JASGAT010395421.1:0-11214 GCA_030220025.1 Chelon auratus
AACCTGGAGTCAGGGGGGAGGTTGGAGGGGATACACCGTTCTACAGTATTTTGAAAGTGATTGCAGTACCAGTTTTGGCCAGAATCTTACATACTGTTCCTTTAGATACATAAACGATGTGTTTGGGGTTAAAATTCTCATCATAATGCTCTTAAACTACATTCTTCATGTGTTTAAATTAACTAGATTGAGTCTTATTACAGTAAAATAAAGTGTTCATTATTAACAATGCCCCTCTGCTCTTGTTGATCTCTTTAATAGCAACTTTATGAGCACTCTGTGTACCCAGTAAACATTTTTACAGAGAGCACAATTTGATCTCAGGCGGGCCAGATCAGAGACAGCTCCAGATGTTCCCCTTTGTTTTAGTGCAAAGATTATAGAAATGTTTATATTTAAATGAGATATATTTTTACAGAAACACTTTATAAACAACCTTGAATCTCTTCAGGAAAAAAAAGGTTCAATTTCAGCCCATTGCTCTCATCTGCTGTTTAGTTTCTGGTCTCAGTGTTGTGTTATGTCTGCATCTCTAAACAGCACCGCTCCCTAGTGGAACAATAAAGAATGACAGTTACTTTATTTAAAATTTGCAGTTAATGTCTTTAGTATAAATTTCACACTTTGCAAATTCATCCCACCTATAGTCAGATGTATGAGTCATCTTGTTCCTCCTCTTCTCTAACCTTTTTTGGCTTCAAATGACCGGACTCAAGCAGATGGGTGAACCTAAATGAGCTTAAGATCTGCTCAAAGTTTCTTCCGTGTTAAAGTTTTCCTTCGTGTTTGCTCTGAGGGTTTCAGGCTCAGGGTTCTGCAAAGCGTCTTCAGTCAGTTTGTATTGTTATTGATGCTTTACACCGATCAGCCACAACGTTATGACAGGAGAGCCTCCAAATTCACTAGATCCCAAACTGATCAAGTATCTGTGGGAAGCTTTGGTTTCATTATGCCGTGACCTGGTCGGCTGAGCGTAGGAGTTTATATGTAAAGTAAGTTATTTTGTTCTCCGTGTGCAGCTGGCGTCGGCTCCGGACGGCCTGTCCATCACGGAGATGGAGATCCGTCAGTTCCAGGCTCTTTATCCTGACACGGCAGACCAGCGAATGTTCTGCTACTTTAGAGATCCGAGCATCACCAGGTACGCACTTAAACTCATCTTTGTAATCCTGTTTTTAAAATGGTTTGTTTCAGTGCTCTAATTCTGTAGCCTGCTATAGCCACTCTAGCCTCACTCTCTTATTTGTTATGTTTTATTTATAGCCTGGCTTCCAGGCTAGTAATACCTCACTGGTTGACAGAAATCCATTACATTACTTGATCCTGTATTTCCATTCTCTCCTGGTGTTCTGCAGATCCGTTCCTGTGGCTTGGAGATCAGATTTTGCTTCTGAATCAAAGGACGCTGAGGATAAAATGAACTCTCTGAAGAGGAGGCTTCTGGCCAGCGACGTGAAGGTCACTGAAAAGTGAGTCATCTCAGTCGCACTCTTTAAGCACCGAAGTGTTAGAAGAGTCTCTTTAAATCTGTGATTTTCACTCCTGGCTGACAGAAAACGGGAAATAAGAAGATGTAGAAGGAAATGAAAAGTCATATGTGAAAGAGAAGTGGGAAAGAGATGCTAATATTAGTAAGAGATTATCGAGCAGCTGTGGAAACAAACTGGCTCCCTGTCACAGAGAGAATATGGATAGAAAAACATTACAACAGGCACTAGAGAGGAAAAGAGAAAGGGTGGAGCAGCTAAAGAAGGAGAAACATTTGAGGGTACATTTCACGATTTAGGTTTTATTATTTTGGGAAGTGAACATTTGTAGGGCGGCTTTCTGTGTGGAGTTTGCATGTTCTCCCTGTGTCTGCGTGGGTTCCCTCCAGGTACTCTGGCTTCTTCCCACCGTCCAAAGACATGCTGGTTAGGTTCATTGGTGATTCTAAATTGGCCGTAGGTGTGAGTGTGAATGGTTGTCTGTCTCTCTGTGTTAGCCCTGTGATAGACTGGAGACCTGTCCAGGGTGTACCCCGCCTCTCGCCTCTGACAGCTGGGATAGGCTCCAGCAGATCTTAACAGGAATAAGCAGTTACAGGAGATGATGAATGAATGAATGAATGAATGAACATTATTCTTAAAAGATCCAGAGACAAATACATGTTTAGGAAACTATCACCAGAAGACGACTGACTGACGACAGCGGTACCTAAGGTGGAGGATTAAATACACTTTATATATAAGACAGAGAGTTTCTTCTCCCTCAGACTGGAAACAGACAAATTCAATAGAGTCTTGAAACTTGTATTACATATACAGTCATCTGTCTGAATGCATTTCAAAATGCACTAAATCTTCTCCTTTGATTTGTTTAAAACAACTTAGAGAGCTGTTGACTCAACTGTGTTTTCATTTTGGAGGATGTGTTTTGTAGCACTATTGAATTGCGTTGTACCGACGCGTTTCCATTATTTTGACAACCCCATTTTAGGCTAAAAAGTTCAATAACACCACAAACTATATCCTAACCAATGATCCTGCAGTTAAATTACCACCTTTCTGACGCTGTTTCAACATAAACAGAACTTTATAAAAGTTATCCAGGAGGATTTAGTGCAGAACTGTTATATTAGAGTGTGTTTATACTAGTGTACCTAAAGAAATTCAACCAGTCTGGACTGAATAAGACAGAGTGCATGACTTGTAGAACCATCCTGGCTCAATGCCACAGGATTTGAAATATTTAAGTTAGATTTAATTTACGAAATATAACATTAATCAATCTATAAGTATAACCTTGTTGACATCTGTGCTTCAAACAAACAACAGGAAAGTGATAGAAAATGAATGTACTGAAGTGTGAAACTTTTTGTCTTATTATCATCTTATTAAAATCACTGTATAAACAATATTTGGTGTCCCATGAGGTCAACTGAGCTTTCTTTGTGTCTTTGACTGACCCTGTCGTAGTTACTCCTGTGAGTGGGGAGGCGTCGTGGAAGGGAAGCCACATCTGAAAAACCTGGAGGACTTTGGCAAAGCCGTGCTGGAGGACCTCTGGATGGCCGTCGTGAAGCTGTTCGTGGAAGTGAGGAGCTCAAGATGATGAAAACAAATCCCAGCGTATAATCTGTGTCGTCAACAGCTTCATTATTTTCTCCGTGTTTCAGGAGGACGACGAGGCCGAGCCCGCGTCGGAGGTGTTCGAGCAGGAGGTTCACCAGGAGGCGCTGCAGAGGCAGTTCTTCGGCCGGTCCAAGCTGCTCTCTGGTGCCGTGGAGATAGTGGAGCAGGCCCAGATCAAAGGAGGGATGATGGTGGTGGAGGGAGGAGCCGGAGAGGGCAAAACTGTCTTCATGGTAAATGTCTCGGGGGAAATTAAAGAAAGAGACGTTCAGTTTATACACATACACTGATCAGCTATAATATTAAAACCACTGTTGACCATCTTGTGACAATTAAATGTTCTGCTGGGAAACTTTTGGACCTGACATTCATTCATGTGGATGTTACTTAGACATGTAGCACCCACCCAGACCGGACCAGGCACCCCCACCCCATAGCAATGAAAAACACTTTAGGAACAACTAAAAAAAACATGAAGAACAGCACAAGGTACTGACCTGGCCTCTAAATTCACTAGATCCCAAACTGATCAAGAATCTGTGGGATGATCCACAGAGGCCCCCTCCCCTCAACCCATAGGACCCAAAGGCCCCCCACTAACAACGTCACAGGACATCCTCAGAAGGTCCATGTCCATTCTCTGATGTGTCACAACTGTTTTGGAGACACAAGGGAGACCTACACAATATTATTTCTTTCTGTTTGCAGCTAATCAGTCAATTGGTTTTCAGTCGTCCAGGTCAAAAACAAGGCTAAAACAAAGGCAGCTAGACTTAAAGGCGTTTTACAACTCATCCAAGTGATTTCTTCAGTTCTGAAAGAGTATTGGCAGAATTAAAAACCTAAACTTCCCACCAGTCATTTAGAAATGAAGGAGCCACTTGGATGAATCTTGGAGGAGTTTTTTTTCCTCCTTTAAAAGAACGGATCATGATTTTTTTTGTTGTGACGTTGACTTGATTTGTCACGTTGCTTCTAGCCTCAAAGAAGGTGACCACCGTCCATATTTACTTCTCCAATCACAGGCCGCTCTGGCAGACGCCCTCAGGACTGGAGATAAGACCAAAAAGAACCTAACCTGCGACGTCCTCTCCTACTCTACGTCCGCCAGCCTGTCGGCTCGCTCCGGGGAAAACCTTCTCCGATGCCTCGTTCACTGGCTGAGAAAGATGAAGGACACGGAGGAGGAATCGCCTCTTCCCCACTCGTACAAGTGAGTGACTCTCGTGTCATTTCATCCATGCGCTGACTTTACGGCTTATGGCGTATTCTTTCTTAACTCAGAGATCTGCTGTCGGAGTTTCACTCCACGCTGAGCGGCGTGAAGAAGAGCAAACCTCTGGTGCTGCTCGTCGATGGGGCGGATCTTGTTTGGGACGGCAGAGGTCAGCTGTGCTCTGATTGGATCCCGCAGCCGCTTCCACAGGTCAGTCCCAAATGAGGAGGGAAGAGCTGCATGTTCATAACTTGGATGCATTTATTTCAAAGCATGATGTTTATAGGATTAATGTTGGCTCTGATCTGTCTATTTCTTGACAGGGTGTGTGTTTGGTGGTTAGTCTCACGTCCAAAGCTGCTCTCTTACAAACACTGACCAAGAAAAAAGGGGCTGTCCCGTTCGCCCTGGGACAGCTCACCGTTCCCGACCGGAAGGAGATAGTCCAGAAGGAGCTCGACGCCTTCGGGAAGAAACTCAGCGACTCTGCGTTCAACAACCAGGTTAACACTTTTACACCGTGGACGTCTCGGTGTTCTCATTTTTCTTTGGCTTCTCTTTAAAACCAACCGCTGTGTGTGTGTTTGTGTGTGCTCTTCTCCAGCTTCAAACCCTCATAACGAAGCACGGAGCAGTGAGTCCGCTCTACCTGCACATGGCCTGTGAAGACCTGAGGAACTTCGCCTCCTTTGACAAGGTCTGAGCTCAGCTTTTCTCCGATTTTACGTTTCGTGTCGAAATAAATTTGATAACAATAATAGCAGCATGCTCTGACTTTGCATCTCAGCTGAAGGAGAACCTGCAGGGTTTGCCTCAGACCCTCAGCCAGCTGGTGCAGTACAGCCTGGAGAGACTCTGCTCGCAGTATGAAGACATGCTGGGACTCCGCTGGGCCCTGGCAGCGCTCACTGTCAGCACCACCGGTACGATTAATCCAGGAGATTTTAGGGTTCAAAATACAACCTTTAAACAGATAATGACCAGGGTGCATCTCTGAATCTGATGTCAGAAATGATGACAGTTTTTATTTCTATCATTTTTGTGTGATAATAAAAGTAAGACTTCTAGGTTTACTAGAGATGTGTAAGAATCTGATTATACACCAGTCAGCCACAACATTAAAACCACCGACAGGAGAAGTAAATAACAATGACCATCTTGTGACGATTCAGTGTTCTGCTGGGAAACTTTTGGACCTGGCATTCATTCATGTGGATGTTACTTAGACATGTAGCACCCGCCTAGACCAGACCAGACACCCCCACCCCATAGCAATGACACTCCTTGATGGCAGCAGCCATCCCCAGCAGGATGCAGCCTGACACAGGCACACACACAAGGCACAAGGTGTTGACCTGGCCTCCAAATTCACTAGATCCCAAACTGATCAAGTATCTGTGGGATGATCCACAGAGGCCCCTCCCCTCAAAGTCCCCCACTAACAACATCCTGTTGCCAGACACCACAGGACACCCTCAGAAGGCCGATGTCCATTCTCTGGTGTTTTTCGAGGCACAAGGGAGACCTATACAATATTAGGAAGGTGGTCATAATGTTATGCCTGATCAGTGTATGTTACTGAGCGAATGAAGAGCAGACACAGCAACACTACCAGTGCAATGACTAACTTGTACTTATACTACTTGTAGGAGCATATACTTCTGGGGCTAGTGGTTCATTTCATATAGAGTAATGGGCCGGTTCTCTGCTCCTCAGAATAAAGCGGACATGTGAAGACCTGTAATACATTGATGTTTTTGTACATTTGTACTTTGGTTGTTTAACCTGAGCTGTCTATCTCCTCCCGTTTATCCACAGGCCTGAAGGAGAGAGACTTGTACTCTCTGCTGAACACATGCAACGATCTGTCCTCGGGTGGAGGACCGCCCACATGGCAGGAAGTGCTGCACCTGTCCAGGAAGCCCAAGGGACGCGCTCCCATGGCAACTTTCACCCGTGTAGTTCAGAGTGTACACAGGTATGAATCCCATGTTGTTAAAGGCATCATATTAATCAATGAGGTTTAGTTTTGTTCACTAAACATATTATTATCTTTACTGTCCCGTAGTTTTGATTTTAGATTTTCCCTTTTATATTATTGAATTATATCTAAATACTAATGCTAATCTGCATATTCAGATTTTTCAGTGGTCGAGGAACTTCGGCTGTTTGTGGCCCCTAAACTAACTCTGGTTTAGACGTATTATACCGACACACGTCCACCTAAACTGGGTCTTTTATTTTGTCCTTTCCTGTAGCCTCATCAGTCCGTCTCATTGCCACGACACTGACGACTTGCTGGCTCTAACCAACCCCGAGGTGAGGCGAGCCTTCGAGGACTTTCTTCTCCCAACAGAGGGCGACAGAACCAGAGCTCACCTGGTACTGGCAGGTAAAAAAAAAACAACAACAACAACACATGCTTCTAATACACCAAATAATCACCACTTCTGTATGTTTAAATTATTCTCTTTATCCACAGCTCATCTGTGGACGCTGGCTGATCCTCAGGGACGAGACACCTTTCTTCACTGTGAGGCCAACTCTGTCCTGCACCTGCCGTCCAGCCTGGTTAGGACTCTTCCATCGTTTCAGACACTTTTTATGTGTTTGCTTATAAACCTGATAAACTGATATTTATAAAAAACTGAGAAGGAACCCTACTGTATATCCTTTACACTTTTGTATGTTTTATTTATTTACATGGAGTCTCTGTGTCTGTGAACCAATAAATAGCAAGAACTAGGATCTACTAGCTCAGAGTCTATCATTAAGCCTTTAAAATTAATTACTCCTGATTGTCTTCATTTGCTTTTGGTCAGATTCAAAGTGGACAACCGGAGGCGCTGCATTCCCTGCTCTCCAGCTATTATTTCCTTTATGCTAACGTGAGACATGGCCTCCTGCATCAGCTCTTGGAGACATACAGATTGTACGGTGAGTTCATCCTGTGTGAACTTTAAATAGTTGTAAGGGAAGGTTTAGTTATCCTGGTTAAACAAAAGCTCCTAATCTTTGTTTCCGTTTTTTTGCAGATAACGCGCATACGTCAGCGCCCTCGTGTAAGATCTTAAACTACTTGACAAACAAATCCTTCTCGTGTCTTGCGTTTTTATTGCTCATTTGCTTTTTTTTTTACTCTTTCTCGTCTCAGTCGGCTCCCAGGGTCGTCTGGAGGACTGCCGTGGCTTCCTGAAGCGCCACGCCCCCACGCTCTCCTCCTGGCCGGCTCTTTTCATCCAGCAGGCCCTCGGCGAGCCCCCGGAGGCCGCGGCTCACGCCTGGGCACGAGGCCTGGTGGGAAAAGGAGGAGTCCGGGTAGTTGAATGTCTGAACAACAGGAACGGACCTCATCAAGAGACCGGGTTGGTGGCTTCAGTCTTAAAGCTTGTTTTCAGTGAGCAGATAGAGGGGTGGGAACATTATTGCATTCCAGCGTTGATAGTTGTCCTAGGGGTAAGCTGTTAGATGAAAGGCACTGAGTACAAAGTTCAGTATTCCCCTTTGGAAAGTATCAGAAAATACTTAAATACCTGCAAACTATAGTCCCTAAATCCACCTGTTGTGTTACTGAAAAACAAATATGGTGACTTGAACATATTTTTTACCCTTTTCATGTCTGGTAATTGAACCTGTGTTTACCCCTCAGCGAGCTGGTGTCGACCTTCCCGTCTGAGCCGACCTGTTTGGTCGTGAGCTCGGATGAAGACCTGATGGTGGTTGGTACCAGACATGGAACGCTACATTTCATCAACACGCACACTGGACAGGTATGGACATGTTTTTTTGCTTTTAAAAAGAAGAAATGTTTTTGAATTTCATCTCTCTGCTCTTCATCATGTCAGATGTTGTTGCGTTTGTGTTCATGTTTTACGTCACGACTCAAGGGCAGCAACATAAAGCGGAGACCAGATGTTACAGCTGGGTGTAAACAAAGGGTTTATTTATGTAAATTATAATCAAAATGTGACCTGGAGCTCAAGCAGTGCTTTTTAAATAAGATGATTAATCCAATCCACCTCCCAGAGACACTGGGTGCACTGCCGCTGCAGAGGGGTGTAACATCGTGGCTTCAGCTAGTTTCTCTCATCCCCCACTGCAATAACAGAAACCAGGATCCATGCAGTAAATATAATACAGTCACGTTTGATGAGAATAAGAATAATTTCCACGTTCAAATGTCCGTGAGCAGGAGGTGCGGTCGGTGGTGAGCATGAGCGACGGCATCTCGAGCTGCGTCTTGTTGAAAGACAGACGTCTTGCTACCACGTCCTTCAACGGACGAATAGAGCTGTGGGACACGGAGACTGGATGCAGGTGAGTGGAAAAGGTGAATTTTCAAAATACCTCCGGTTGTATTAGTCCCATAATAAGTGGGACTACTGTGTTTCTCGTGGCTGCAGGTCTGCTCATGTTGATGGCCACACTAACTCCATAACAGCAAGTGATACCACTGCGGACAAGAAGCACTTCGCAACTGTGTCCCTTGACTTCAAGCTAAAAGTGAGTCTCGCATAAAACTTTTGATCTTTACATCTTTTTCTGCATTTTGTCTTTTTAAATATTTTCTCTGGACCATTGTGAAGACCAGCAGTCTCTTCCAAAGCAGCTACTTTTATATAAACAACTTTAATATCCACCTTTTACAGCACAGAAATATGTATCATCTTGACAGTCAACATCGATGACAACACAACACGTCACATATACATCATTATTTTTAACTTCAGGTTAACTCAGCTCAAGATACGAGAGGTGGAACGACTAGCTTCAATCCTAGAGCAAGGGAGCAACATGACCACCGTGTTAGCTGGCTGCTGGCAACATAAAATAGCACTTAGCCTAGCTTAGCGGCCTTCGCTATCATGGTAGCATCTAGTTCAGTGGACATGTTTAAACAAACGGGCTTCATTCGACCTGCTCTAACCCCACCCACATCTCGCCGTCATGCCTATTTTTTGGATTATCCTAGAGGGGGCGGAGTCATTAACAGCCAAGATGGTGACTGCCTTTCCCAGCCGTATTTGAGCTTCAATCCGAGCCAGTGCCCATTTTTGGATCATCCTGGGGAGGCGGGGTTATTAACAACCAAGATGGCGACCGCCTCGCCCATATATTTTTAAGATTCAGTCCAAGCCCATGCCCATTTTTGGATTATCCTATAAGAGGCGGAGTCACTAACAACCGAGATGGCGACCGCCTTGCCCATACATTTCTAAGATTCAGTCCAAGCCCATGCCCATTTTTTGGATTATCATATAAGGGGCGGAGTCAATAGCAGTCATGACTGCGACCGCTGTCCACTTCAAATCCAGTGGGTGATGTTATGGAGGGAATTGAATTGAATTGAAGGGAATTGTCTGTCTTTTATATAAAATCAATTGACATACAACATTAAAAACATTTAAATAGACTACATTAAACATGATAACATAAGTGAAGATGGGATTCAACAGGGCTGGCATGTCTGTTAATGATGTACGTCCAGCGTCATGGCGATAACGGGAGTAGTTTACAGCACACCAAGTTTGATAATGAACCGGGACTCAACCGTTTTCCTTCCTGAATTATATTAATCAAACGTGTTTCTGCTTCTCAGGTGTGGTCTTCCACTAAAGGAAAAGAAGTTGCCTCCCTGCCCAGCACCAGCCCGATGAACTGCGTGACCTTTGACCCCGAGGGTCAGCTACTGGCTGCCGGCTGCTGGAATGGAAATGTGGTTTTGTGGAACTGGCTTCAGAATAAAACGCAAACGGTAAGTCGTCACGAGGAGGGGATTAAACCAATGGGAGCTCATGTCGCCTCGGTGAAACAACGTCAGTCAACCTGATTGACTGCTTCTACTGATGTCACTTAAGTCAACCATGTTGGGTCTTAACAGTAAAATGTTGATTTTACTAGAGACTTGATGATACATCGGTCGCTAATGGGCAAAAATAATTGATTGTAGCTGGTAAAGACTGCAGTGGTGGGGAAATCTATCAAATACATGCCACGTTTTTTTCTTGGTGGTAGAAAATAAATTTCTTCCGCTGTTTCCGTCCTGTCCTGTTTCCTCAGATCCTGCGTGGTCACCAGCGATCAGTGCGCAGCCTCGCCTACTCCCCCTCTTCCTCCATGCTCTGCTCCGGCTCTGTGTCGGGAGAGGTGAGGGTGTGGTCGGTGCCCACCTCCACCTGCGTGGGGTGCTTCCAGGCTCACTGTGGAGCCACCGAGGCCCTCGCCTTCCTGGAGGACGGAGCCATGCTTCTGAGCGGCGGCTCCGACCACACGGTGAGGCACCCGTGTCTCTGCTCTGTTCTGTGTGCCTACTGAGCGCGTAGCTTACTTCTTTTGATATTATTTGTTTTTGTTTAAATGCTTCTCCTCCTGTTTTCTGTGTGTTCTCGGGTTCATGTGAAACAGCTCCAGCTCTGGTCTGGAGGACTTGGACGTTCGGTCGCTGCATTAAAAAGTGAAGTAAGCTTTTTCATTCGTTCATTCATCTTCTGTAACCGCTTGTCCTCTTGAGAGTCGCAGGGGGGCTGGACAAGTCACTTTTTGCGACTACCTTTGATCTTATAAATCTGCGTGAACGTACATCCACATTAGAGATGTGATTGGGGAAAAAAGAAAGATGCCCTCTGTTAAAAAAATTACATCTAACCTTAAATCTTTACAGAGATTAAAGGATGGTTGATATAATAAAACGTGTGTTTGTTTTGTTTTGTTTAGTGTGAACAGGAGCCTCCTCAGAAGAAACCGAAGTCTGTAACGTCTGAGCCTGCTGCTCTGTGCGTGGCTGTGACCGGAGACTATGCTGCTGTAGGATACCACGGTGAAGGAATGAAGCTCTTCAGTCTCGGCTCAGGTGTGTTTACGTGCTGCGAAAGTGGGAACAAAAAG
>JASGAT010395422.1:0-33954 GCA_030220025.1 Chelon auratus
CCCCCACACACACACACACACTGTACACAGTGGCCGCCCTACCATCTTCACTGTAATCTTGAACGTCCCTGCTGGATCCTGTGATACTGATACATTTCATGGTGCTGATCCTCACTACGTATGACAACACTGACCGCGTCATCGTAACTGATAGTAGCACTGTTGTGGTCGTTAGCAGTATTGTTATTATTTATACCTACATTTTTTTTTGTCTTTATTTTTTTTTCAGTTTTTATATTGTCTTTTTCCCCCCCAACATGTTCGTATGTATAAAAGAAGGCTGCAACAGAGACAGATGGACAGGGCTTTACGGACAGTCAGCATTGGTGTCGGAGCAGAGAGGAGCATGGTCGAATCCTGGGAGACGTTCAACAAGGCAACAAGACGAGGATGTAGACTGAAACTTTGAGAGATGAAAGAGGGAGGACTGTTTTGTGTTTCTTTTATCCTTGGGTCAGAAGTTGTGTGTATGTAACCATATACTGATGGATTTGATTCCTCTGAGCCACTGAGCTCCATGGTAATAATAGCCTCACTGTTGCACTGAGTGCCATGTTCCTACCAGGGACCTATCCACCGTAGTTTATTTGGGCACTAATCCCACTAGAGAACTGGAGAAGCTGGAGAAATCACATCCATCACCACTAAAGAACCAAATGTGGATTGATCTGCTCTCTACTCAGTTTGATTCATCAGGCTCGTCTCTACAGCCCCTCTCTGCTCCACGGACATTAAAAACAAACTTCAGCTCTGGGTCCAAACACACGGGAACTCCCTGGTGTGTAATCATTCGTCACATATTTTGTCACACTGAGTTTGTCCGGCACGGCTGGAGCAGCACCTGCAAGTGCAGCCTTACTGTCACTCAGAGGAAACAAAACAAACCCTCCAAGCAATGAGACTGATTTACAGTGCTGGTCCATCGGTGGGTGCAGAAGACATCAATGCGCCCTCACTCGTGTCCATTAAAACAGCTCTGCCTTGGTGAAGTGTATAAATGTAACATGTATGACATAACTTCTTAATAATCAATATTATCTGTCGCATCTCTAAGCGCTATAAATAAACGGTGAAGGGGCGGGTGTCTGTTCACTATGATTCTAGTCTTCTCTAAACGTCTCTAAGCGACACGAGAGGAAAACCTAAGAGGAGACGATGGTGGGGTTGTATGATACAAATCTTACAGCGCAGCGGCGCTACAGTACAAAATCAAATGGAGCAACGGATAATAAAAAAATTACAATTTGATCATCTTATAAAAGAAGCAATGGAAATAAAAAATGACAATCTTAAGGTTCTATTTACATTCAGAGAATGAAAACATCTGATTCTCTATTTCTGTCAACTTTCTCCTCCTCCTCCTCCTCACACGTTTCTGTCCCCTTTGTCATTTGTCCTCCCTCGCTCCTTGAGAGGGTCCGTTTTGCTACAGAGGACCGACCCTCATGGTGTCTCCACTTTATGTATTCATCAGTATGTTAGTGTGCATGGTGTGTGAGTGTGTGTGCATAGGAGTGTCTTTCTGTCTCTGATTGCATTCTACAGCGGCCCTGAAAGTATCGGTGGGGGAACAAAGATTTCTGAAGCAGCTATTTTGAAAATTGTGAAATCCAGACAATGCATTCCCACTATAGAAGCCCACCCCCTGTTCAGTGCAGGACGCATTTCCACGAAGAGTGGGACATAAAATTATGCTGATGTAGGTGATGAAACATGACTTATTGTCACCACAACCTAAAAGCTGTATCTCCTTGCATGTGTTTTATAAGCTGCACTGCTCTCAGGGCCACTGCATCCTGGTTCTGCATAACACGATGATGATGGGAGAACAACGAGTGCAAGGAGAAATGACTGACAGGCAGAAAGTGGGAGGAGAGATGGAGGAGGCTCAACTGGACTCTCTTAAGGCAACAGATTTCTCCTCGCTGCAGGTCAAAGGGCAGGGACGGAGAGCGTGAAACAATCGCACACAAAGACACAGTCACACTTTAAACTCATGTGCTAAGCATCAACTAAATGATTGAGGAATGCCCCAGGCCAGCATGCATCTTAGATTTGGGAGCTCTGACACGCACGTCAATAAATATCAAAATAATTCCCAGACGCATGCACTCTGACAAATAAATATCTTGAAAATGAAGACACAGAGCGGTGACCTTTGAAATAAAACAGTATAACTGATATCGATGACATTTATATGAAGAAATGAATATAACAATGTTCATAAAACAAGATGAGCGTTAAATGCTTTTACAAGATGAAATGGTGTGACTGAGACGTTTTGGTCACAGATGATCATTACACTGGCCGCCATCTTCCTTTCCTGGGCTGAGATGCAGCAGCTGTTCTTAAATTCTTTGATAAGTCTGAATGTAAATTCCTTGTCTAGGCCTCTGAATTGTTGTTTTTATTCGTGTGAAAGTCAAATCCTGCATAAGAATTAGGTTTGTACAATGCAACCCACAGCTGAACTCCGTAAAGAATTCTGTTATAACTGGATAAGTTTGAAGTCTTGAACAGCTGGTGCACCTGCCTCCTGCTCTCCACCTCTCTCTCTGACTTCTCTCCTACAGAAGAGTGAAAGGCCATCTGATTATATGGATTAAGAATTTGTTTGTAGTTGTGTTTTGCATATGTGTGTGTGTGTGTGTAAACCTGGAGTAGAAAAGGCAAGACATCCTGTAAACAGCTTCACTGCATAAACATGTGGAATGTACTGAGACCGTGTGTGTGTGACAGGCGTGTGTTCTCACACTTTGACATTACAGGCAGTGGAGTCAGGAGTGGTCTGTCCCTTTGTGTTGGCATGTGTGTGTCTGTGTGTGTGTGTTTTGTAGAGTGTGTGTGTGTCTAGCTGGGCCGGTTGAGGATGCTCGACATGGATGGAGCGATAGGAGGAGGCGGGGCCGCGCTGACAGGGGAGGTGGGACTGGAGCTCTCGTTGCCGTGGGGCACGGGCCCCCGTCCGCTGTACTGGCCGATGAAGGAGCCGTCCTCGTTGAACTGGATGTCCACGCTGTCTCCGTACTCAGCCAGGGAGTCGTCACTGCCCAGCTTACTGTCTCCACTCAGAGACGGCTGGCTGTCTGAGCGCTTCTCATCTCTGTCGCTGAAAACACAGAGAAAAACCCTCAGTCATTACTGGAAACATCCTGTAAAAGATTTAAACAATGTTTCAAGTAAATAACGATAAAATAAAACTGAAATAAAAAAATCTGAGTAATAAAGATAAAACTTTTCTGTAGCACTGAATTGAATTAAAGCCTTGGACCAGACATTTTATACAGATATATTCAGGGTAAAAACATATCATTCTTGCTGTGTTAGTAAATCAGTTTTGACAGGAAAGGTTATAGTAAAATAAATTGGGGATTTGCAATGGTTTTCTTATCTTATCTAAAACAGCAGCACTTATAAAATTCTAATGTCACATGTCAGTAGCTTAGAACACAGACTAAATTGCTGATTAGCTGAGAAACTATCTATTTTAATTGATCCCTGCTTTAATGCAACACAGCACAAAGTGACCCAAATCAAATCGAGTGTCCTGGAGGCAGAAAAACAACCAGTAGTTTGAAAAGACGAACAAAGCCGGAGTCGATGTGCAACATTTAAAACGTGCCTCCATCCTGTTCATCTTTTTCTACTGAATGAATTCAGTGTTGCTAATAAAGCTGGTGGGGAAAAGAACTTCTTCTTTGGTTATATTTCTGTTGAACATGTCAATCAAGTTTGGATTGATCATGCTGTGTACCTCAGTGAAGCTTTGTTCTTTCTTCTATTAAAACGTGACAGATCACAGAATGATCTGAATTACTAAACATAACTTTATAGCGATACTTAAATTCTTGCACAAAAAACACAAAGCACAAAAAACGAGCATGTCAGAGTTGAACAACAGGTTAGTATCCTCACCTCTCCAGAGATCTGCAGGCAGGGCATTAAAGGAAGAAAGAAAATGTGATGAAGAAGAAGGAGAGATGGGAGTTGTAAGATGAAATAAAACAAGCAGCTGAGAATATTAGTCCAAGACAAAGAAAAGAAAATTAAATTTAGAGGGTTCATTTCAAAATAAAGGTTCTGAAATTTGGACTGAATATGACTGCACTAAGTTTGTACGCCAGAATTTACTCAGACGAACTGAATTTCTTTTGAAATGAAAGCCCTCAGGTTTTTATGTTACTGAATCAGTGACGCATTGCTACAAGCAGCGGATCATTAAGCAGGCCAGGATAAGCAGCCAGAAACTCAGTGGAAAAAGGAGGAACGGATTCTCAGTGGGTGTGTTAGAGAGACAGCTATTCAGAGTCAGTCTAATAAGTGTCTCCTCCTCTTAAAGGCTGCACGCTCTTCACTCTCAGCTCCGTAGTGGAGAGGAGGGTCCACACTGACTTCATGTTCAGAGAGACAAAGTAACAGATAAAAGGATCATGAACCTCAAAACGTTTGACTTCCTCTGCTCTCTTTCTCTCTCCCACTGTGTGATTGCATGATTGAGAGTGAGAGATCCATTAAGTTCAACTCTGCCCTCTCCAGAGACTTGGGGCTGGCATCCCTGTGTTTCATCAGCTCATCATCTCACATCTTGAGAACCATGGTCTTCCAACCACTCATCGCCAGACCATTTCCTTCCTGGTAGGACATGTCAGACCAGTCTTTTGCTTTTCTCATGATTGCTTGCTTATCAGCAAATTCTCTTTATCTTGCGCTTCAGATTTCCCTCGAGCCATCCAGCAGCTCTCCCTCTGGAGGATCTCACTCTGGATCTCATCTGCACTCTCCAACCCACCATTTGTTCATATCTGAGACAGACTGCTTCTCTCCACATTCTGAAACACCTTTGATCTCTGGTTATCAATAAACTCCCCGAGGTGTAGCGTGGTCTGTGTATTAAGAAGTTCAGTAGGACAATGCAGCCTGGGACCTAAGGGGAACTGATTTAAAAAAAAGCTAATAGGAAGAAATGATACAACAAAAGCGCAACAAATATTCTTTTTCTATATTCCCTTTTCCCATTGAATAATGAAACTATAAGCTCTGTAGTGGAGAGGAGAGAAGTGTTTTTGCAGATGTCAAAAACACTTCTCTCTTATAAACCTGACACTAGTGGCACATCTGAAACCTCGGCTGCTGTTGGAGTTTAGCAAGATCTGGCATCACAAGACACATTTCCATTTAACTGGATGATATGAAGTTAATCTCCAATAAAAAATCACAAAAACAAGATGCTGTTTGTCTATATGTGCACATATGGACTTAGCTGATGATGTGCCTGTTGTGTTTAAGGTATTAATAAACCCCACCTGTAATCTCCGTAAGCCTCATCTTTCATCGGCCGAGCTTCAGAGTCAATCTCTTTTTCTTCTTTGTCCTTCACTGTAAGGAAAAAAAAAATCACAGCATCAAACTCTGGACTTCACATCCAATCCTGTGTGTCTCAGTGTGTGTGTTTAGCTGTGAGCGTACCTGCGTATTTGCCGCCCTTCCTGCGTTTGATAAGACAGAGGATGAGCAGTATCAGCACCAGCAGCATGATGGCGCTGATGAGGCCTATCAACAAGCCTTGGGCGTCGAACCCAACGGTCATCTCTGACGGCACTGAGAGACAGAAGGAGAATGAAATACCTATGACACAGGGAACCAGGCCTTCACTGGCCTTATATTGGAGAGAGGCCTCTTTCTGCACTCCGTACCTGGTCCTGCTGTCCAGATCACATCTTCCCACTGAGTGTTGTTTTCATACATGATCATAAGGTGGTACTCAGTTCGTGGCTGGAGGCCTGTCAGCGAATAGAAACCCTGTTGGGAGCTGACCTCCTCTGACTTCTCCCATGGCCCTTCAGCTCCTGCACACACATACAAACATAGAGGAATGTTGCAGATTAGTCAAGTTGTGTTTTTCTATGCTGACTTCAGAAGTGATGATCCACGCTTCATCTTTTTCTTCTTTATGCTCAACAGTTAAAACTGCATCTCCTCTATAATGACCTTGTACTCTCCTTTCCTTCTCCTTTCCTCCTGTCTCTCTCTTCTCTCCATCTTTTTCTTACCGTTCTTCCTGAGGCAGCGGATGCGGAGGCCGTGGTCCCGGTCTCGCTCTCCGGGCACCCAGCTCATGTTGAGCGATGTCAGCCCAGATTCTATGGTGACGTTTGTTGGAGGAACTGGAAGGAGAGAAAGACAGGTGGAGGTTTCAGAGAAAGTTGAATTGACTGTTTAGAAGCACCTGGCAGCATTGGCGGGAGAATACGAGACGAATCAGCGCAACGTCACCTCCGTCGAGCAGGGTGGCGGCAATCACTGTGGTGGGAGGTCCGTCTCCGCTGGCGGTGCGCGCTATCACGCTGAAGATGTAATGACTGTTGGGGTCCAGAGAATCGAACACAGTGTGAGTCATCCTGGGATCTCTGATGATCTCTATCTTCAGGTCGTTGTTTTCCTCCTCTGCAGATGAAACACAAACCAGTGGATACTTCTTATTCTAAACATTTATCGGACACTTACACTTATTCTCGTAAAACAACTAAAAGTGCTCACCCTTTTGGTACTGCACCACGTATTCCAGCAGTATGCCGTTAGTTTCATGTGGAGGGGTCCAGTGGAGGATCAGCGACTTCTCGGACGGGCTTTCAAATGTAACAGATGCAGGAGGACCAGGAGCTACACAGAGAAACAGACAATTAGAAATGTCCACATGCAGACACTCTTGCAGACTTTAATGCTACCTGAATTAACTGCCTCCAACTGATTTTCTTGCAACACATCAATCATAATTTGGGATGCACTTTGAAAGTGGTCACAGTGGTCATCATCAATGGGATCTGTCTGAATTTCTGGCATCATTTTGGTCGACTTTTGTGCAGTTTGAGTTAAAATTAATGTCACAAAGACTTGTGAGGTTGCTGTTTTATAAAAGAAAACTGAATTGACCCAATATTTATTTTACACACACACTGGTGTCCTGGTTTTGAGTCTTACCACGGTTTAGATCATATTTGGGACACAATGTCACAACGGAAGATGACAAATTTGTACTTGATTCTAACAGTATTCGGGCCATGTGTGTTGATTTCTCACTGTCTCACCAACAGAAAAGTTTCAGAAACCTGGATAGAGTGTGCATGCCACAGCAGCTTTACAGCTAGCAATATAGCTTTCCCAGATATACTAACACAACCAAGAAGTGCGCAAAGTGACATACTCACTGTCTGTAACCTACAAACAACATTCCACATTTATTTTTGAAATATTAGAAGAATCAGCCAGGGTCCAAATCACTGACAGATTTGTCCATACAGAAGGATGATTACAAGATGATAAGAGAAAAAGATTTTTGAAAATGCATACACTGTTCAGCTTTACTGTTACTTGGCCACAAAATAGCATAGACCCACCTCCTTCTGGGGTGTCAAAGGCGTGATGCACGGAGGGAGGGCTCTCCCCCTTGCTGTTGAAGGCAGTCATCACCATGTCATATTTAGAAAAGAGGCGCAGACCAGTCAATTCCTCTGAGGTCTTGGAGCCATCAACCACCACCACCCAGTTGTCCTTGTACTCCTTTGTCCCTCTGTGGCCTCTCTCCTCCTCGTGGTGCTGTGATCTGAGTGACCTCCGGCTCCGTCTTTCCTGAAGACCCAGCCACCTGATGTAGATCTGTTGAAGGCAAAGAAACAAGCTTTTATCTTCTTGTTCCAGATTCCTAAATGGGATTTTTGTTGTTTTTCCCATTTGTTATTACAGAATGACAAAATACAGATTTTGGCGGACACCCAAATCTCCTCCAGATATTTCTAGCTTTGCACCAGAATGAACTGGGAAAAATGGATATCATTTTAAATATTTTTTTTCCAGAACTTTCCCTGATAGATTGTCCTGAAGTGAGAAATGCAAATGAATTTTGCATCCAGGCCTCATTGTTGAAAAGCAAGAGTTAAATGCTGTAAAAGCAGCCTTGTGGTGGCGCTATCTACAGTTGTAGTTGAACTCCCCACCAAATCAATAATAACTGGTACCCTGTATCCTAGCAGCAGACCTCGGACCTTCTGGGCTTCGTTCCACCTCACTATGACTGTGCTGTTCATCACAGTGGTTGAAACTCCAGTGGGACCCTCCTCTGGTACTGAGAGAGGAAACACAGAGAGGATTACTCAGGATGGAGACGGAGAAGCAAGCAACAGATCATCAAGGTTGCAGTAATAATAACAATAAGCAGGGATTTAACATAACAGCAGTGTATTTGCACTTGTTGCCTTCTAAGCTGTATTTCTATGAATGTGTTTGTGTCTACATACAGAAGCATACACACAGACGGGCATGTCCTTCCAATATACGGACAGTGAAGTGTTTGGCCCTAAGACAAGTTAGTTAGTTAGTTCATTACTATATTTTTTCTCCTATGAGTTTGATTTTTTTTCCCTCACATAATTCAGATACTGAGAGCAGTTATTGGACTAAGTAACTGTACAGTCTGCTCTCAGCCACAAACAGAATCACAACACAACAAAGCAGACGTACAGTCTTCTCCAGAGTGTCCAGTCGTGACGTCTGGTTCCGGTCCAGCTCCGATTCCATTGGCAGCTTGGACTCTGATCTCGAATGGTTTGTACGTTCCTGTGTCGTTCACAATGAACGGTGGAGACTGTGCGTTGCCAGTCGACCACTGTAGATTGGTTCCATCGGCCTCCCGATAGAACACCTTGTAATGGAAGCTCTCGCCGTTGTGGAAACGCTTGTCCAACTCCTGCAGAGGCAACAAAGAAATTTGTTTGGATCAGACTTGAGCACATTTTAGAGGATGCTCACATACACATGCATGCAGACTGAAGTACTCACATCCCATGTAATGATCAGTGTCCCTGGGTTTGAGGTGATGCTGCGAACACCAGTGGGGCTGAGGTCGGGAGCTGGAGAAAGATGAAGTGGGAGAAAGACATATAACGCTTAAATGTGTTTTTTGATTGCCCATCACTATGAAATTACAACCAACAGCTGGTTAACGTAGTTTAGCATATAGACAAGAAGCATGGAGTAGAGATGTCCAAAGCTAACAAAATCATTATAACAACACCTCAACTTTTGTTTAATCGATAAACAACACATTGTTCACCAGCTCAGGTTTTTGCAGAAATTCAAATTGCAAATGAATTTCCCCAAACACAGAAATAGTTATTTAGTGCGGACCAGAATGCCTCAATGTGAAGCAAATCTAAATATTTATGCAACTGCAGCGCCACCATGGTTGGATTTTGTGTGTTTGTATGTTTTGCATTAAGGTCTAACATGCTTACTCATTTTAAAGCTCAGTGTGGTGGCTCTGTCGGTCTCCATCCTGACAGTGTCTTACCCCACCTAACTCCTGGCTTCAAAACTGGTCAACGAAAAGAAGCATGAGTTGAGCTGAAGTGGAGAGGTGACTCAGAGGCAGATAACTCAAAGCCGTCACACCCTAATTCTGCATAAATTCAAGCTTTGATAAACTTTAAACCTGTGAGTTATGTTATAATGTTCCCCGTACGGTTGTCATGAATGGTGACATGAGGTATGTTTTTTTTTTTTTCTACCCAGTGAGGAACATGTGTATTTATGTTGGACGTTTTAACTTGGAGGTCTATGGAGATTGACTGGCTTTTGGAGACAGCCTCAAGTGGTCATTTGCGGGAATAGCAGTTTTTGACACTGCTACATTCCCTAGGTGGAACTTGAACATACTCTGCCTGCACAACCATGAATTCACTGCATTGCTTTGGGTATTTTTCTTTTATTTACAGTGCAACTTACCAGCTTGTGGTGTTTTGTGTTTTTCTGAGTGATTGCTGGGGTTGCTCTGGCCAAGTTTGTTGACAGCGATGACACGGAAATGGTAGATGGAGAAGGGGCGAAGGGTCAGCTGCGCATGGTTGAAGTCCCCGGGCACTCTCTTCAATTCCTCCCACCTTGATTTCCCTGTCTCCGTGTGCTGCTGCTCCTGCCGGGCCTCTACGATGAACTCTGGAAGGACATTAGTTATGTATAGTTTCTGAACAAACCAGAATAACTTGTTATGTTTGTGCATTAAATTGAATAAATATGACAAACAAGGCTATTATCCTAAGAGGGAATCCTCTGTATTTCCTCAGAGTGCAGAGTTAGCTATTTAAATATGCAGGTTGATAGTTTTGAATGGAAACTAGTCAGGAAGAAACACCACTGCCCTGAGATGAGACTCACAGAACACTCTCGTATATCTCTGCACTCATCCAGCTGCTTCCATCAGCGCGGTGGAGTCGTTAATAAATGCCAGGGCATTTAGTTCCATTAGCATGCCCAAACCACACCACAAGCTCCACCATGCTTACCAGCCGAAGTGGTGCCTTTAGCTCAAGAGTTGCATTTTTATACTCCACTCTTCCCGTTGATAGCTTTTGACCGCTGTTTCCTCAGCTTGTTTGGTTGTGTTTGTGAACTGCAGCCTGGTCTCTGAGTTTCTGAGGTTTAGCAGGAGTTTGCACATTGAGCTGAATCTACTGACCTTCTGATCATAAACATTTCTTCCTTCCCCCTTGAGAAGATTTTCTTTTCTTTCAGCTTGTTAGCGTTTCTTCTTCTTTATGAATTTTGTTATGAATGAATAAAACAGCTTTGTCAACTTAGCTGTCTGTCATATCTTCCTAACTGATCTTAACTCTGTCCTTGCCTAACTGCTCCTCTTCATCTATTTTAAAAGGCAGTTCTCCTTCAGCTCTGAGCCATGTGTCAGCTCTTTTGTGCATGAACCCAGCTGTACAAAAACTGTCTATAATACTTTTATCTGACAGCTTTTCTCCCACAGAGTTTATTTTTTGTGGTAGTGTAAACCTTCTCAGCTGAAGACATTCCCAAATTAGTTCTGAAATAGTTTCTTTTTAATGCAGGGGATTTCAAACCAGCAATTTCAAAAGCGGACATTTAGACATGCAAATTCAAAGCATGGCCATACAGTGTGTTTTGTGTTTTTGTACGTGTGTATGCGTAGTTAGTACCTGTGATGGGGCTGTTGTGTGAGGATCCTTGGGCCCAGCTGAGCGTCAGACTGTGGTCCTCAACATTAGACAGAGATAAATGGCTGGGAGGGTCCGGTGGTGCTGGGGGTCCACCAGAAAACTATTAGTGCTAAACACAAACACACACACACACAAACACACACACAGTGACATACCTTCCACAGTGATGGAGCCAACGGCATTCACGTGGTCCAGTTCAGTAATGACCTCACAGGAGTACCGTGCGGTGTCGTCCAGCTGGATGTTTGTCACTTTTAACGTGCTATTCTCCAACATAGTGTACCTACACACACACAGACGTTTAAGGAGAATCTATAGCAAACCTAATGTATTTTGTGTTACTTGAACAGTGTGTGTGATTTATATTTGATGCACCCAATACCCCAATAAAAGTTTTTAGGGAAAACAAAGGACAGAGGTTGTGATGTTGTTTTATATAAATGTGCTTTAGCTCTGGGGTGGAGTGAAACGTCACAGTTTGAGTTTACTTGTCATCTGATGATGACTCCAGCAGTTTGTGTCCGTCTTTCTTCCACACAACCTGGTAGTTGTGCAGCCGAGGATCTCGGTAGAAGTGGCAGTCCAGCAGAGCGCTGCTTCCTCTGACAACACGAATGTCCTGAGGACCCGTCACTATAACAGTCTGATCTGATGGAACAGGAGAATACAGTCCAGGCGTATTGCAAAGCACCTCACACCTGAATAAACTTTTGATGTTTTGTATTCTATTCACAGATTTTTCCTGGTGATTGCTTGGCACAAAACTACATGTGTGACTCACTGAAGACCTCCAGGTTGGCAGTGATAGAGATGTTGGAGTTTCTGATAGAGCAGGTGTACTCTCCGCTGTCAGCGTAGCTGACGTTGGACAGCACAACTGTCCCGTTGGTCAGCAGGGAGACACGAGGGTCCGACAGCAGAGGAACCATGTCTGCATTCTCCCTGCAAGACAACACACGCACACACGAAGACAGTAAACATACAGATCCTTACATACATTAATCAGTATCGACGCACCTCTGGCTCTCCTGAGTCTCTCAGGGTTCATTGCAACGTCAGACACACAGAAATGAATACCACAACAAAAGCAGAACAACTCGATCAATGCAAGAGTGTTTCCTGGCCGATTAGTGAATGGATGATAGACTGAAGGAGATCAATAAATGATGAGACAGGAGGGAAAAAGGCAATATCAATTTGGAGTAATGGATAAGACTGTAAAACTTACACTCTCTCACTTAGAAAAAGCACATTTTGCAAATCTATATAGTGAACAGTGTAAAGAAAGCTCCAGACTCAGACTTTACATCCTTAAGTATTAAAAAATGAATGTCACAAAGTTTCAAAATAAACCTTACGAGCAGAACACTTTGACTTTGAGTACATTTTTCCTCTGTGCATTTGCTTCAGTAAGATTTCAAATTGATTTCAATGATTTCAAATTTAGTAAAAGACCATCACACTTTTTTCACAACTGCCTCAAAGATTTGCAGATGTGAAAGAAGCCATATCTGTGCTGTTAGTGGTGCCTGCACACAGGAATGATTTTGTATCTTTTATGGCTGAGGAATTGGCCATCAAAGCTAACCTAAAGGTTTTGTTTTGTTACCCCTTTGCTTTCACACATCTCCTGGAGGGAAAGTGTATATATTTATGCATAAAAACACACATGGAGGTGCTTTACGGCTGACTTCAGCCGTCTAATGTCCTGCTTGCTGCTCTGTGAGGCCAGATATGGGTGTGGTCAGGTCCTGCATGGGACACTGCAAGAGCTACACAGTGTTTTCTGTTAATGCAACCACACGGGGGCGCTGCTTCATCCAAAGTAGGGATCAAGGTAGAGAAACTAGCTACCATTGTTCAGTACAGGATAATTCCAGACACATCTCATGTACAGAACTAAACTGACTGTACAAACAAACCTTAAATTTGAAGTTTCAAATTCTGATATTATCCTCTGGTACAAAGTTTTCAAAACACTAGTAGGACAATGAAAGCCCCTTTTCTGTGGAGAAATGTCCTTTCACATTTTTAGATTATTACTAGATTATTATTAGTGAACAAATGTCACAAATATTTTGGTACTTCAGTCCAGTGGTTCCCAACCTACACATTATATGATTCATAGGAGAGAAAACTGACATTTATTTCAGTGAATGTACTTTCCATGGTGACAGTGTTTTCAGACATTCATACTGTGTGTGTCTCACCATGTAATGTGTGGTCGCGGCGAACCGAAAGATTCACAGTGCAGCTGGATGTCTCCGCCCTCAATGACATTGTACACCACCGCGTCAGAGGACAGGATCTGAGGAGGGAGCTCTGACAGGCACAGACAACGCTGATCACTAATCAGTCACACGTTAGAAGTAGAAGCAGTCTGGGGCAGACAGAGAGGACGGCAAGACACCGGACGGCGTACGTACCGACGACGTGGAGGAAGGTGTTGAGGAGGATGGAGCCGTGCACGTTGCTGGCTTCGCACTGATACACAGCGTTGTCCGCCAGTTCGACGTCCCTCATTATCAATACGCCGCCTGATATGCTCCGACGAGGCTCGTCGTCAACGTCTGCATCGAGGGTGAGAAAGAAGAGGGGAAGGCAGGGAGGAGGTGAAGAGGGTCACAAAAGGAGTTTGGAGCTGAACAGTCGGACAATACTGTGAGTTTGTCAAACAGAAACAAACGGAGACAAATGTTTAACCAAGAAACAGCAGCTGGTCCACACACTGACCTCTGTCCACTTCCTGTTTCAGACTAGATCTGGAACTCGAAGGAGGCAACGATGAACTTTTCAGCGTCTTTTTCAGCCTCTTTCTTTCTTTCTTTCTTTCTTTAACTTTCCTTCCTAATTCCTTCATTATTGCTACCTCCCTTCCTCTGCTCAATCCTTTCTCCCTTTCTTCTTAAACTTCTTTGTTCGCTCTCTCCTTCCCTCTCCCTAGGAGTCAATCAAGTATCTGAGTCCATCTGAACAAAAGTTTCCTCCTTAATTCATCGGAGCTAAGAGGCTCTCTGCTATAGTGGACAGATGGACTACCCGGAGCCAGGAAATGGTCACTCTCTTCTTCCCTGAAATCTATCTGTGGCTATCAAGCTTTAATATAATGATCCAATAAAGCTTGGAGTGAATTAAAGGGAAGGGTGGATGGAGTTGAGCCGCCCAACTATTTAAGTTATTTAAAGATACAAAATGTGAAAAGCAGTAACATCCTCAGCGTTCAACAGAGATCACAGTTCACTGAGGAACTTGGCATACCTGAGAGCAGCTGGCCGTTGATACTCCAGGTGATGGTGGGGGTCGGGATGCCTTCAGCCTGACAGTCCAGTCGAACTGTTTCCCCAAGGGCATACTGCAGGTTCTGGGGCTCCTTCACCCAATAAGGAGCCGCTACAAAAACAGACACAAAAATAATTTCACATAATCATAAAGTTTAATTATATTATAATTATATATATATATATATATATATATTTTTAAAATAAAATCAGCAATGAAAACAACAAAACTCAAGCAAAGGCATGAACTTAAAGCAGTCAGCTGCATCAGTAATACATCTTTCACCGATGTTGGAGCATCAGCGCAGATATGTAGCTGTTAAAGTATGATGTTTTAAGTATATCATCATGACTAGGCCTTTTCCTGGCAGATAATTTGACTTGTCATACAGCTGAAAATAATTAGTCTAACAATAATTTCACTGAGTGTTCCACTAAGCCTTTTTTCCAGCTATGTCATGCCAGATGTGTCTGCCAGAAAAAAATGTCTATTACCCAGAAATAAAGGCCTGTGTGATTAATAAGGATGACCACATAGTAGTCCTAATCTTAAAGGGCCAAGACTATGCAAGGAGTTTCACTGGTTAGTGGTAGAACTGCCTTTTGTTCAATGCCTACAGTGAGTCTGAGGGGAGCTCAGTAAGAAAGTAACCCTGATGGTGTATATGAACAAAATATGAACAAAGCAAGAATCCATGTGTACAGCAATGCTGAACATAGGTCCATCTCAGTCATCTCCCTCTACTGAATGATTTCCGTGGCTCTGGCAGATTTGATGCTGCAAAGTGGACAGAAAAGCTTCTTCTGATAGATGTTTCCTGGCATGTAAACCCACATATCTTATCGCATCATTTCATTTAGTTTTCAGTCAGGTTGAAGAACTGTGGTTCATGTAAACGTAAACACTGACATAGATCTGAATGGTGATTGAAGCTGCTGATTCCGTCTTAAGTTTTCTTTACGTCTTTAGCTCTTTAGCACCACTGGCCGCTCAAGTGACAGTTTCTCGTCAAAATGCACATTTTGTAATTGAGGAATTCATAAACACCAGATTCTGTAAAGCATAGAGAATAAGTGAAAATGTGATTTTAACTCCCACTTCACAACTGTATTAAAAATTCTATGAAGTTGCATTATGGGAATTGAAGGGTGCAATATCGATTTTGACAAGTTTTTATTAAAACCTTCTGGAAGTCTCTCAACTTTATAAATAGCCCATATAATTGGTGGATTGCTGTTTTCCAGCAGTGAAAATGAAGAGCAAATTTGCCTTTCAGGTCCGTGGCTGTGACTGTCAATGCAATAAAAGACTTCCTGTCCTTGATTTTAGTCTGAACATGTTCAAAGTTCACTGTTTTATGGCCTCTCACAGCAACAGTGTCCTCTTTCTATTTTCTGCCATTGAACATATAAAACTCAGATGATCACTCAGAGCAGAGGAGCATGTCTCTTTATGCCAAGCAGCCTACCTTCCACGGTGACCGTGAAGGAGTGTGTGGTGCTGCCGTATATGTTGCTGGCTTCACATCCGTACTCCCCGTCGTCATCCTGGGTGATGTGGTCAAAGCGAAGCCAGTGGTTGTAGTTGTCCGTCTTGCCGCTTGTCTCTTCCAGACTACCATCCTTCTTTCTCCATTCCACCTTGGGCGTTGGTCTGCAGAGATGGAAAAGAAAAGCAGAGAAACAGGCAGAGAGAGGATTGATCAGGCAATCAGTGACTGAGGCGCTATGGAGGAAATTAGAGTTGAATGATTGCAGACGATATTGCTAACGATGTGAAATCTTGTTTCAGAGCTAAGAGAAAATTATAAGGAGAGTCCATTTGTTGTCATGGAGAAGGACTCTCAGGGGAAGAGGAAACACTAAGCAGCAATGCAACACAGGAGAGAGAAAATGATTTCATGAAAAGGATTAGCAGCTGCTCACTTGCCATTCGACCTCTTGGTTTACGGATGTCTGCAAGTTCTTCACGTACACCAACAACGTGCAAGAAAGTGCATGACTCAAAATGTAGAAAAGGTGGAGGAGCGCACATACAATCACGAACAGCGCGTGCTGCACACACTTGTAAACAAAGACACAGTGAGATCCTTACAGGCCTTTGGGGATACACTCAAGGATGACGCTGTGACCCCTGAGGGCCAACAGTGACGTGCGTGTGACAGATGGGTTGACAGGACGCATAAGGTGGGGCCTTCTGCCGTGACTGACATCATTACCTGGTTAGGAGAAAAGAGAGAGAGAGAGAGATAGAGATAGAGATAGAGAGAGAGCTTATGAAATCAATACCCGCTGAACTGTAATGTATGGTGCACATAAAACTGATACATGTTTAACTTTTATTAACATTCTATAAATTGAGCATTGACGTTTTTAAAACAGACTTCACTATTAACCGGAGATGTGAGGTTTGACAGAAGTGGGTGTGCAGGAAGCAGGAAAGGTCTAATTAATTAAAGTAAGTTGCATCATGGGAAATGTAGGAACCTGTGTATTGAGTATGCAGTTGTACCTGTTAGTCAGGATATACAGTAGCTGCCTTTGCTGCTTCAACTTTCTATCTTTTGACTCTTTCTCTTTAAGTAATAGCATGTTTAAGGAGAAGTGTTTGTTCCGTCTGTTGGTCCTTACATTTGCAAAAGCAATGACAAAGAGAACTGAAGCTCTTATTTGTATCTACTGGTGTTAAAACAGTTTAATTAAAGTAGGACAGCAGCTCAGTTAAAGAGCTGAATCATTCACTATCCAGGCGGCAACTTCTACTGTTTTTTAACGGTGAGGAAGAAACATACATCCAATGCATGTGGACTTTCATCCAGTTCAATGGATGCAATGTTCTTCCCAGAGTCCTGTTAGTTATATAAATCCGTGTTCATGAGTTTGCCGTCCCGTGTGTGCACTCACTGGACGTCACGGTGAGTTTAACGGCAGTCGCAGGGAGAATAGTCATGGCCGCTGTGTACTGGGCATGGCAGATGTAGTCGTCTCTGCTGTCAGTCTTCAGGACATTGGCAAAGTACAAGTTCCCATCGAGGCCGATCGTCACTCTGTCGCTTTGTATAATGTGAAACATTTCTGAGAAGAACAACACGGCCAGGAGAATTAGATTATAGGCAACAGGGTGAAGACATCATAACAAAGCAGAGAAATTAGAAATGGAAGATGGAATATTTTTATTTTATTTTTAGTGTAATAGAGAGAATTCCCGCCCCACGACAGCTGTTTGAAGTGTGTCATGACTTACAGTATAGTGTCAGTTTAAAAGACAAAAAAAGTCACAGTTTGAAGGAGGATTTAGCTTAGTTTGAAAAGGCTCTTTGAACTGTGTCTCATCACATGTGGAATTCATGGCACAATTCAAATGGGATCATTGTTTCTCTGTCATCACTGACTACTGTACATGTGTTTTTTTCTGAAATAACATCCCATACTGTCCACCCTATTTGGTGCAACCTGTTTCTATGTTAAATTGATGAATCTGGTGCAAATAACCACAAGACACATGTTCTGAGCAGGCCTGTAGAGACCAGACAACAGCCCTTCAAAAAGGAAAACAGCAAAATAAGCTCAGAGTGAGCTTCCTCAGCTCTCCATGCGTGTCTTTAATGGTTAGTATTGAGATATTCAAGCTCATGCTCCACCCAAAGACACTTGCCCCGCCATGCCAAAGCCGGTGACTGTGCAACTCTCTTTAGTGGACTGCAGAATTGAATTTTAAGTTTATGACTTAAACTAATCTGACAACTTAAAAGGTTCTACTTCATCAGGATGAGACAGACAGTGAGAAATAGATGGGAGGACAAGGAATGGAAAAACATATATATAAAGAGTCCAGAAACATCAGCTGACAGTGCTGCATTCATTAGTTTGAGTGGAAATCGTCTGCAATGCAGTGCTGTGATGCAAATCCATCCACCGGCACTCTGAGCTTTACACAATTCTTTAAAGCGACTGCAATTCTAGTGACTTACAGAGGCAGCTTGCTGAGAGACATGGCGACCGGACAACTAAGAGGTACAAAGTGTCTGTCTGTCACACAGACAGAAAACATCAAGCCACAATGAGAGGCAGACTCACTCTTGTCCATCCAGTGGATTGTCGGAGGAGTCGAGCTTTCAGGAGGGTTGCAGGGCAGGATGATGCTGTCTCCCTCGTGAACAGGCCTATGTACTTTCTGTTGTTTTAGAAGAACTGGTTGAGCTGAAACACAAACCAACAGAATGTGAGTTAAGAGGAACTTCACATGCTTCAACACAACTTCTTGACGTCTTTCACACTGAACTGGTTTAAGATTAATCGCCTCAAGCTTCAGTTTGATTCTGTGAAGATACAAACACTGTGTTGCATTTACTGTGCTGCAGAACAATTTTGCTCAGGAAGCAGCAGATGATGCAGCAAAACTCTGCAGGGAGTCTGCAATGAGTCAGAACTCCTTCATGAGCAAGGCCAGTTTATTTTTATAGCAACACAACACAAGGTGATTCACATAAAACAGGAAAGGCCTGAGGAAAAGAGACACAAGACAATATGAAAAGACATGCATGTGGTTTAAAGAGTAAAATAAGGTAAAACTGAAGATTGCTTTGCAGTTTTCCTTTTTAAACTTGTTTCTCTGTGGATTCAGATTGCTCCACACTGTACATGGCATTTGGTGTTTCTTTAACGCATGCATTATGAGATCCATTACAGGTAGAAATGAAACAAAAAATAGCTACAGTTTCTTCCCCATTTTACATCCTGCAGCTTACTGTATGTTAAATCATACAAACTGATTGGCTATTCACAAATCTAACAGGCATTATCACAAGCTTCAGCTTCCATCCAGTCCAACATCCCCCACTCTTTTAGCTCTGATTTTGGTCACTACCAACTCCTGAGGGACATATGTGGCTATTTATCAGCACTATGTTCACCAGCTGGTTGCTGGTTGCTGACTGTGCCCGAAGGTCTGCTGTGTGTTCATAGAGCTGACGGAAGCTGCAGAGTCAGTAATATTTCTCAGTGGGTTTGTGCGATCCCTTACATGTACAGAAATATTGATCAGACAAGCTTTAAGCAATGTATCTAATTATAAATAGTAAACCATTTGTCATCACACATTCTGTACTAGACATCAGACTTTCCAGACTTCCCTTTTTTAAAGATCTGTTACCCTAAACTGCAATATTATTTATCAGTGTTATACTCAGTTCATATTCACACTCAAAAGACGAATGCTGGTTGAGGTTAGTCGTGCGCCCTGAGTAGTGCCTATAGTTTTAGTTTTACAGCCAGAAGATACAGCCAGCTCTACAATGCCTGAAAAGTGAAATTTAGGGATAAAAACGTCAACAAAGCTCTCTCTGCTGTTGCTGAGTGCACACCGTCTCTGGGTGTATCAGCTAAATTTAAAATTCCTGTTTTCTTTCCACTGCTGGGAGATTTTAGTGAGTACATGCAACTGCAACAATCCCCTTTCTGTCAATTAGAGCATCAGTGTTTTCCACCCGGTTAGCTTCATATCTAAGGCAGCGCTCACTAATTGCCCTGCCCTCACCACTCTGCTACTTCACTGCAACTGGTCTATGCAATCTCTTCCAGCATTAGCAACATTTTACTTCAAGGCCCATGGTGCCCTTCTGACTGAACCCTTTCACATCGTGTTTTGTGGGAACGGATGTTTGAGGTCCTGACCATGGTTGATGTCCATGCCTGTCCTATCCTCCAATAAAACTGCAGCAGTCTCTGCACCTGCCTTTAAAGGGCCCTAAACTGTCAGTGAAGGAGTCTATGATGTTGTGTGAGCCGCTTCCCTCAACGTCTCTTGTTCTGTCTTTGAGTGACTATTTGTTGTCTTTATGGATCTGTAATCACTTGCCAGTGCATATGTACATAAAGCTTTGTTATTTCTGTGTCTACTTGGTTACTAGTTTTGGCTATTCTGTATAGTTTTGTCTCATTTGTTGTTTTGCTGATTTGCTAACAAACAAGAACATAAGCTGTTCCACAGCCTCAATTGAGCAGAGTCACCAACACAAGCTGAAACTGTAACAGAGACAAACAATCTCCTCCTCTATCAGTGACCAGTGTGTGTTTACTAGAAGCTGAACACGGTCAGGTGAAACACTGACTTCCCAGCACTGCCTCACGCTTGGCAACCCCTATGCAGCCTCCCGACCAAGTGATGTCACGGCTCTGTTTCCAGGAAATGGTTACCAAGGTAACAAGAGATGAGCGAGCAGAACAGATGGCCCCAGTCAACCTCACTGACTCAGTGAAATGTGCCTGTGTGTCTTACTGTATATCCCTCATAACATTTCATTTACGTGATATCCCTGAATCAGCATGGGTGAAGACCACCGTACTGAGTGTATTTGTATTTACAGTGCACAGTATATGTGTGACTGCGTGTGACTCACACTCAACGATGACTTTTACTGTTTGCGTCATGGCGGTCCCCAGGGTGTTGGAGGCATAGCACCGGTAGTACCCTTCGTACCAGTCCAGGGTCTTATTCAGATCTTGGTCTTTCAGCGTCCCGGATCCTTTGCGTTCCGGCTCAATGCTCTTCCCATCCTTCACCCAGCGGAAACTAGACAGAGGAGAGAACGGCTGTCAGCACATCAACACTTTAAACACAATTTAACAGCAACAAATACTTTATGGCACAAAGAACGTAACAAGAGTGGCCACAGACATAACAAGTCAATCAGAAAGTATTGAGATGCAGTTTTATCCTGAAAACTGCGGAGATGTGGGTGCTAAAAGAAATTCGTACAAAACAAATATACACAATATCTGATTTTTTTGTTCTTGAATGTGTGCATAAATATTTGATAAACACTTGTATCCCCACAGACTAATTCCTGATTGTAAAAATGACATATCGTCGGGGTACAGAAACATGCTTCAATCTCTAATCTGTGGGAGCTCAAAATCCCATAAAGCTGAACTGCTGCTGCAACAAAGAGGCTTTCCAGAGGAAAAGAGTTTAAAGAGCAGAACTCAACCTTGATTCAAACTATGCATTTGTGGCTGATTCATAAAGAAGTACTCACTGCTACGAGCACCCTTTATGCACAAAAAAATTACAAAGTTGACAGCAATCATCTACTAACTTGCTAAATAACTAGCTACACATGGTTCATCAGATCACACGCGGAGTATTTAGTGTTCTTTTCCAGTTTCCAAAAAGAACTTCTCAAATAGTTTTTTGCAGCGGTTCTGTCAGTTTAACGCAGGGGATTGTTCTGGAGGATGTGAAACTGCGATGAAAACAGTTTGACAGTTTGGCATTTCATCTGCCTGGACTGAAACGCAGCTACAGCCGGCAAACGCCCCTCTTTCATTAATGTTACCATTACTGAAACATGTCAGAACAATGTGTCTAAAGCGACCTGTGTGTTAAAGTAGAGGAGGTGGATTAGAACTCGTTTTGGAGGAACACGTTAACAGGAATGCCAAATGAACTGGAAGCCTCACACCGTTGATGTTGTTGATCCAGCTCTGATAGTCTGCAGAGAGATCACTGACTGATTTGAATATCAGTGCAACGTGAATGCTGCAAACGGAGTGATATAACACTGAGGAAAAACCTTCACTTCCACCTAAAGTAGCTATCTGAGCATTTTTAGTTTTTGTGTACTTGAGAAACAAATGGAGAACTTGTATGGAGATCATTTCTGCAGCCCTTCTCCAATATGGCTGTTTACAAAAGCTGATCAGTCCCTCTGAGTGATTTCAGCAGGTTTTTCATACATCCTAATTGGGTCTCATTTTTAAAATGCTGGTCGTTAAGGTGGTCTGGCAATGCAAAAAATTTGCATCCTCAAAATGGGAGTACACTTGTAAAAAAAACATAAAAGACTGATCTAAAATACTAAAATCCAATCTTGAATTCGAGAAAGAAAGACTCAGGTAGTCAGGTGGAGGGAGAGGGACGAGGAGGACTGAGGAGAAGCAGGAAGGAGTGGAAGGTATGGAAAAGATAAAGAGAAGCGGAAAAGCAGAGATAATTCTGTTTTTGCTGTAATTTTATTAGAAGAACATTTATTGCCATGCCAACAAAAGGCCAGACGGAGGGAGAGGACAAGCATCAAATTTGTCCTCTGTGTTGCATATCGTACTGACACACACGCGCGCACACACACTGGCTTAAAGACACACGGGTCTGGCTGGAGTACGTACATGGGTGTCGGGTTTCCAGACGCCTCACAGGGCAGATAGATGTCCTCTCGAGAAAAGGCTGTGTACGATGTTGGCATCTCTGTCAGCAACGGAGGCTGCGATACTAAACACAGACATACACACAATAATGAAATCCTCCTGGGCGTACGAGTGATTGTACAGTAATTACAAATGAGCTCAGGGAGACAAACCAACAAGTAGAAATAGTGGCCAAAAATCTCATACACCCAGTGTCATGCACTCTATGAATCAGCAAATGTAAACCATTATGTTTGCAGTGATTATCATGATAATCAATTATCAGATCATGACCCTAAACAGAAACATTTTTCTTCATCAAGAGGCCAGACTAATCTACTAGGATTAATAAATGAAGTATTATGTTGGATGAATAAGTAGCTTGACTATTTTTTCTAATCAGCAATGTGCATTTCAGTGAACTGTTTCCTTTTTGCCAATTCAGCCTATTATGCAACAGAGTGAGTTAGCACTTACTGGAAATAATTTGCCTTACGTTTGCAAAATAAAATATGACACCAGTAAAGCTTCTATGATTAAAAAAAAACAAAAAACAAACAAACTAAAACACTTCAGTATCTAATTCAGAGTAAATTTTAGCGTTGTGCCAGAATCGAATGCAGATCTGAAAAACTGTGGTGGGTGTGATAAAATTGCACAGTGATGCTTCACATATATTGAAAAAAGAGAGCTGGGATTTCAGCTGTGATAACCACTACACATGGTTTATATTTAGCTTTATTAGTTACGTATTTAGTCACTCATACGGATGTATCGGCTCTCGTATCTAAAGGCTGTGGTTAGCCACTGAGCCTGCATTTGTACAGGGCTCAGAGTTTTTTGTGTTGAATGACATCTCACTGACACCCACTACCTGTCGGACACATGCGAGTAGTGGGTTGTTACTGACATCAACAACAAAAATATTTATCCATAAAAATGTTTCTTGAATTGGCTACTTAAAGTATCAGAAATGTGGTAAATAGTCAGTCGGGAAGCGTGAAATATTTAACAGATTGTTTAAATTGTTATCCATTACTTTTACGGTTTGTTAGAAGATTTAGATGAAAGGTAATAATTGCTAGCAAATGCGCGATTTCTTGATTTGATTTAATGATTCCAGTCATATGCAGTGAAAGATAAGTCATGAAATGATCCAGACGAGTACAAAAGGCTTCTTATAGTGTTGCTATTTTCAGTAGTGACTCTTATTATGTTATATATATTATTATAGGAATATTCTGACATTTTGTTAAATACACTTTGTTAAAGTTAGATGAGGACATTAATAAAATGATTCATCAATGGATTCATTCGACCTTAGCACAAACCAGGCAGTTTCCTCATTTTCACTTTGAATGCTAAGCCTGTAGGCTCCTGTCTGATGCTTTCTATTTGTGAACATACCATATATAGTAATACTTAGTCCCATCTAGCACCTAGCAAAAAATACTGACTATTACTTGAATTTTGCTTTAATATAGAAGGATGTCAGTGAAATGCATAATTCATGTAGTTCTGGAGAAGCACACAAGTTGGAGAAGCATCGTTATTTCTTCCTGGCGGCGATATTATATTTTTAACTTTCCTGTCAGTGTGGGAAAAAACAGCCCGGGCAAGAGAATGTTATGCTGTGACTGTTTTCAACCTAACTAGCCTGTGTCTATGAGGCCGATATAATCAGGCGTTGGTGAGCAGGTCGTCACATTCTGCACCGGGTGACCGCAGAGACAGAGGACGGTAAAACAGATTGGACTGATGGACTGCATCTATCACAGATGACAGGTTTGTGGGAATGAACTGATGTAAGTGGTCCAGAGCCAACACACACACGTTCATCACTGCAACAAGGAGAGTCACTTACTGTTATGCATTTTATCTGTTTGTCCGCACGAAAGCAGTGACAGGAGAGCAGAGAGGAAACAGACAAGGTTAGACATACACAAACTCTGTAGGTGTCATCAGTTGCTGGAGACGTGTTCATTGGTGATGCTGTCTCCAGAGCGGGAGCATTTATTTGATTAGAATTACCATGGCACTGTAATGACTCGTCTAAAGGATTTGCCTTCCTCTTGGTTTTCTGACTCAGACTCATTGGCGTCCCGGATCAGTTTACATCTTTCCTCTCTCCTTATTTTCCCCCCTCTGCGTCTCCATATTTCACCCACTATCTCTGTTTCTTTCATCCTCTTCTCTCTGTTTTCTCTGCTCATCTCTTCACCTTCCAAGTCCTTCAGCATCAATCCAATTCTACATCTTCTTTCTATCCCCCTCTTCTTCTTCTCCACTCTATCTCTTCCTCTCTCACTCTTTCCGCCACACCCAATAGAGAAGGTTGTTTACTGAAGGTCAAGCTGAACCTGATTCCTGCTCTCTTCCTCTCCTCCTCTCCTCCTCTCCTCCTCTGGGACCTTCATGGCTGAGCCCGCTGACCTCTGAACCCAACCCCTGGGAACGCAGGTCATTCTAACCCGATTGTGTGGATTAGTGTGTTTATGTTTGTGCTTATGTGGATGTGTTTAAATTGCCCCCTTTGTCAAGGCCTTATTTACTTATTTTCCAGGAAACAAAGAACAGAACACATGCAAGGACATGTGAGAAGAAGAAGAAAAGAAGTCATTCATTTCAGATTGATGTGAAAATAATCAGTTGTCACGAACAGCAGCTTGCTTTGTTTTTGGATCCATGAATTATTGAGGAAATAAAAAAGTGCTTAAAGTAAACGGTGTATGTGTGTGTGTGGTAGACGTAGAAATAGCTTGATTTGCTTACCCACAGTGACTCAGCAGGGCGTGGGGCTTGATAATTATTATATATCTAATATCTATCTACTGAGGTACAGTTTCTCTTCCCATCCTTTTCTCTTTGCTGTAGGTCATGTGTCACAGACTAATATGAATTTAATGAAGAATCTGAGTCCGGTCTCTTTATGGCTGTAATGTGTGAATGCATGTGGAGGTGATAAATGGGATGAGCTATTTCGAGCACCTTTGGTTTCAGGAGTAAAAATCCTGTTCTGTCTCTCATACACAGAATTAGCTCAATGAGATTTGGGGCACTGGTGAAGGAACTCTTGTAGAGAACACTTGAACAGGAATGAAACTCTGGGGGTTGAATGAAATAATGAACAACTCCTTCTCTTTGATGAGAAATAGGACAAGCCGTAAAAACTGAAGCGGGGAAGTCAGTTGTGACTCCCAAAGAGTATTTTGGCAAGAAGTATTTGATCAAAGAGTTACAGAGCCAAATTTAAAGTATTCTGACACACCTCTTATTTTTGCATCTCCATAACATCAGTGGCCAAAATGTGAACGAATTAAGACATAAACCTATGTTATTGTTGCCTTGTCTGGGAGCATCTTGTGTTAAGCGAGTCATGGAGTGGGAGGGGCAATTTCAGCACCAGCGGCTCTGGGCAGTAACAACCATATTCACTCTGGTTATAGAAAGGTGGGCTCAAGCTTGGGTACATAAAATTTTCTGGGGAGGCCTTAACTGCGTCTCCTAAATTGCATTTCAGCTGGAACAATCCAGTAAGTCAGATTGAAATGCAGTCACGTGAGCATGACCAGTGGCTGAGAGGTAGTAAACGCTGCGGTGTTCAGAAAACACAATCTGCAGCCTAATTTGGCTCCTGTTTAAATTCACAGCTGTGACCTGCTTCCTCACCATAGCAACAGCAGCCAAGGCCCGTGGGTATTGTAGTATTTAGACCTGTCCCCAATGTCACAATGCCAGACAAAATATGGCTTAATCTGGGAGAGTGTGTTTCTGTGTTCTGTAACTATATGGATCATGTTTAAAGGAAAACCTGAAGCAGCGGCCCCCTCTCGCTTCTATTGACAACTCCAGGACAATGATATTGGAACGTGTTCGAATACTGAACGGAGACAACTACATCTGGAACAAGCATCTCCATCAACTTATATTTCTGATGATGTGTGTGGTACTCACATGCTTTGGGGATGTGGACAGCTCCCAGAGCAAACAGAGGCAGGAGGAGGATCAGGGGGAGGGCGGAGCACCACAGCCCCCTATAGCCCATCCACCGACGCTGTGACACACACATCTTTCAATGTCCCATCAAAAGTGATGCAAGACACCCACACACTCATCAACACATAAAAAAAGCACACACACACCCTCCGACCTTTCGCACCAAACCAGACACACACTCCTGGGACCTCCCAGACCCTCTGGAGAGTGGAGAGGAGTAAACAACAGTGTGCTTTAAGTTGGTGGGTGTGCGTTTCTTTCACAATCCAAAGTGAGAGGCTGAGTGAAGCTCCCGTCTCGCTCTGTCAGATCCACAATCCCTTCTTCAGCGGCTGACTGTGGAGGGGAGAAAAAAAAAGGAGGAGAAGGGGGGAGGATTGACCCCGAGAACAAAAGAGGGATCAGGGGGGAGGAAGGGAGGGCACATGGGATAGGAAGAGAGGAAAAAAGAAAGCAAAGAGATCATTAATTTCACCAAAAATAAGTCAACAGTACAAGAACAAATATTCATATATTCCAAAGTGGAAATCTGACTTAATGTTGACCTACAAATAAACGAAATCACAATTAACCCCACTGCAGGTATGTGGGTGAAAATTACAATTAAATGTAAATGCAATTTGAATATTTTTTAAATAAACATTTCAGTCAACTGACATCTCTCTCTCTTTCTCTTTCTCTCTCTCTCTCTCTCTCTCTCTCTCTCTCTCTCTCTCTCCATTTCTTTGCCTTATTAAAGACAAGTGGGTAAGGTCATCCTGATAAAGTCCAGATCAGATCAAAGCAGCAGGAAACATCTCCTCTACTAATGACATTACAAAGAGAGAGTGTGTGTGTTAGTGTCTGTTTCTGCCACACTGACTGCATTTCCATTCATCTAAACATCTTCTCTTTTGTCCCAGCCTGGTGACTGAACACTGACCCGTGACAGCAGGGGTGTTGGGGGGGTTGAAAACAGACACAGATGGATCAAGCTTGTTCCCTTTTGTTCCCTCATATTGCTGCATCATCACACGGGCCAAAGCCTCACAACTCCAAGTTTGGTCCTCTTCTTGTTTTTGCAAGAAGGGATTACACTCTCCTCCACGGGTTGATCTATGAGCTTATAAAATTCTTTCAAAATCCGCTCGGCACTTTAAAAACTCACCGTCGGTCTAAAAATAACCAACCATGCAAGTTCAGTTGGCTCCATTTATGGGCACACTATCATGAAACAGAGCCTGAAAAAAATAAATTCAAGGAGTTCCCTCAGACAGACCAAAGACCAACACAGACCGTGCATTTCAAAAGGTGACAAACAGTCTTCTCTTTCCTTTTTTTGGAGTTTCCTAAATAATTTCTGACTACACAGCATCACTGTGCAGTTAATTACTGTGAATTTGCATGACCGGTTATGTCTTGCAGGTTGGTGAAGTAAACTACTGTTAGGGCAAGTTTAGAAAAAGATTAATTAAAAATTTTAAAAAATCAGTGGTGACCATTAACCATAACAAGTAGGACATATTTCCTTTATTCGGTTGAAGTAAGACCATATAATTGATGTAATTCATTAGTATTTCACAACATAGCATTCTAACAGCTCCATGAGGCTAACTTACTGATAGTTAGTTGGTATCATAGATATACCATATCATATCTTAGATAAGCATGCTAGCATGCTAACATTTGTGGACGAATGTCGACAAATTAAAATGTTGATCTGGTGATGGCACTAAAATAAAAGTTTATGGATCACCACAGTCATTCAGAAATATTCTATCCTCAGGGAGACATTAATTTGTACGTAAAGACCCTCTGTAACGTCATTTATAGAATGTCTAAAAAGTCCGTGTGAATCTCTTCTTCTGGCGCCATGGTCACCATCTTGGCAGTGTCTAAGCTAATTCAAAAACGGTCAAAGAGGTGGAATGTGAATGCATCTAAGACAGGCAACTTCTCGCTGTGAGTCACATAAAGTTTTTGGCACCAGGCTGTGAACATGTTTATTTCTGCTGTATAGTTGGATATTTTAACATGGAGGTCTATGGGGATCACTTTTGGAGCCAACCTCAAGTGGACATTAGAGGAACTTCAGTTGTTCTCACGTCCAGTTTTGCTAACTTTTCATTCCCATAGTCTGCCACTTGCAGAGAAGGCCCTTCACTTAAAACCACAACCTAATATCAGGAGATCACCAAATTCTTTAAGATACATTATGTGCTAAATAGGAATCTCAAATGTGATCCAGTCTGTTTAATAATATTTCACCATATAAATGGATCCCACATGTTTTAGCATGCATCCTCTGTGTGTCATGAACATTTTTTTTGCTGATATGAGCTGACCAACAGAGCCATGCCTCAAGCATTATAAAAACAGGCTGCATATGGAGATTTGATGTGACGACACAGCAGGTTTAAACTGGTCAGACTGTACCGACACCACGCTGATACACTGGAGTCCTTAAAATAAGAACAGACAACAAGGGCAGAGGAGGTGACAGGAAGCGTCATAACTTATCAGTCTGCGAGTGCAACCACCAGAAGTCCTCAGCCGAGGCTCGTCTGAGAGGCTGCTCTTAACATGGGGTGAGGGGCCACGAGTGACAGCTGGCTAATGTAGACCCCCTCCAACATCTAATAATTACACAACCTGTCCCCGGCACACATCCCTCTCACACACGCATTTGTATATCTGTGCTTGGGAGGAGTCTTATTGACGTGATGGATTCCCTTGCCTCTTGCAGAAGTGTTAACTCTGAGCCAGACCTTTGAAAGTTTGTTGTAAAGTGAAGGACCGGCCGAAATGTAATCATTTTCCACAACTGCTCTCACTGCAGAGGTCTGCAACTGAAATAGGTCCTAACAAAGACCTCAGCTCTCATTGTTGTCAGATCCTCACGCATCATGTCTGCTGTTGTTGTCATTTAAGACCATTGACTCTCTCACACACACACACACACACACATACACATCTGCCCTGCTTCATGGACACTTACACACACACACACGCATGCATGCACACACACACACACACACACACACACACACAAAAGGAAACACACACCTGCCCCCAGCCTCTGGGGCGGCTGTTACCTGCCGTGCTTATTTACAAAATAAATGACCCAAACAGAGCAGAGCGACAGAAGGTGCGTGAGAGTGTGTGTTGGGCATTAATGGGGGAAAGATAACGACCGGCGGTAGGGGTTCCCCAGATGTAATGAGGGCAGACAGAAAATGTAACAGACATAATAAATGTGTGAGGAAAATATCCCAGCATGCTCCTCTTCTAGTGATAATATCCTCCTCGACGACTGGATATTAGCTGAATAAAAAGGATATTTATGCAGACTTTTTAAAAATTTAAATATTCATGGACCTCCTATTGGGGCGCTGAGTTAAGGATGGGGGAGGGCCGGTGCTCATTAATGAATTAAGTCTTAATCCAAAGGAGCACGATGGCGGATTGCTTCTTTTTCAAGCTTGGAGTGTTCTTGTGTGTCTTTATTGAGGTTGCAGCTTAAAGATACTTGACCTTTCCTCTTTTAGCTGCAATCTGCTGTTTCCGTTGACATTAAATGCTCAGTATTGTTCTCTTTTCATTGCCCTTTTGTCATTCTGGAGATTGGACACATTGTGTCCACTTGAATTGGAGAGAGGACAGTTTAAAATCGTGTTAGTCTATAGTAGAATCTCACTTACAACAAAGCACTATGAACATGTCTTTCTCTATTTGGTCAAAAACATTAATATACGGTGAAGTATAGTGTCTTAGTTAATTAACCCACAGAGAGAACTAAAGGCTAATTTACATTTTTTTTTTTACAAGTTCAAGAAACACAAACAGAAGTCCAAACTACAAAAATACATCTGTACCATGGCTTAGCTCTTCCAAACCGCAGCAAATAGAAACTCTTCTGGTTTCCTGGTATTTCCAGGCGCAAAACGTATTTGCCAGCTGCCAGTTGGCTGTAGTCCTCGCGACAAGTTCATGTTCAAACTTTTTGGTCCAGACAAAAGAGGTGGGTAAGGTGTTCTTCAGTAGTTCTTTGAAGCCAGCTTGGTGAGTCTCTAATTTTGGTAGCCTCTAGACGTCAACAGTTGCCTAGCAGCAGATTTCTAACAATTTACAGCTGATATTACCACGTGAACACCAACAATTTGAAAAAGTCAGGTCACCGATTTTGCTGGGAGTATAAAACCCCCTTGACTCTGACAAGCAAATGGCTGTAAAAGTAGAAGAACAGATACCCAAATACAGCTAGGATTCGGAGGAGTCGTGTCAGACTTACAGTTTGCGTCTATGAGACTTCAAATAGAAGAAATGTTTCAGTTTCTAGTGGAATTTCTGAATATCCTTTGACAATATTTATAAGCAAATTCTCGGAAATTTAGGAAAAGTCAGGAAATATCAAACTGAGATGTCATAAGCTAAACATTAGCTTTAAAAGTGGTGCGCTCAATTGAAGTAGATTTTCTGACTGTAACAAAATCATTTTAACACCTGCCGTAAATGCCACATGCAGCGTTACAGAGTGATTACAGACCCTGAGGGCAGCCATAATTCTGTTCTGTCCTGGTTAACATTAAACATACTGTACCAATTTCCTCTCTGTGCCCCCCTCGCCCCCTTCAGGGTCCTGAGCTGTCCCACAGAACCTGAGGGGCTTTAGAGGGCAAAGCAGGCGGACCAGCCAGTCCACCGGGAGGCCTGAGGGAGGCATGGGAGGAGAGAGGCAGGGACGAGTGCAGGTGGGACGGTCTCCTGGGAGGGCGGAGGCGGGAGGGGATCAGAGAGTGAAGGGAGGGGATGCAGGTGGACGGATAGAACGCGACAGAGCGAGAAATTAATTCATTGATAGATTCCGATCTGCGGAAGAGAATTTGGAAGTGTGGATGGAGAGATTAGGCAAAGGCGAGGAGGAGAAGGAGGGGAGACACGGAGGAGGATGCTTCCCCTTCACACACACAAAGACGTACAAACGTGGAAAGAAAGAGCTATTCTCAGTCTGTCCCTCCCTGTTGGCCGCGTGACCTAAATTCACCTAAATTCATTATTCATTACATACCTCACATTTACTGCTCCACACACACACACACACACATAAATGCTGACCACGGCGCCTGGAGCAAAGAGGAGGGGTGAGCAACCTATAGGTGATTTCATCTAAATGTGTGTGCGTGTCGGAGAGACTGTGTGTCAGTCTGGAGATCATTCCTCTGATGTCCTTCACATCAGACCTCATGAATATGTAATAGAAGTGTCATTTTAATAAAGCACCACTGAGTTAAAGATGCCTCTGTCTGCTGGCGAAGAGGACCGAAATAATATGTGCGAAACCCGGGCCCAGAGAAATGACATTTATATAGTATTCATCTGAAAAAGCAAATGTGTTTTTAATGAAACAATAATCTGCCTGGATTACATTAGATGCGGGAATGTTTTTAATGAACATATCTGATAAGGGGCAAACATCCACACACAACTAATAACATGCTGTACTTCATTTGTCTTTGTGACAATATCTGCCTGACAGCAATTAAAACATTATTAATAGTTATGATTAAGAACATTTGGTTAGAAATTGAAAAAATTCTTGAGACGTGTACCCCCATGTGAATATGTCTGTAATTTTAAACAAAGAGCTTGTCTTTAGATCTACAGACCTGAACCAAAACAGCAACCAAAAACTACCAACAATGAAGGCCGACTGTGGCGGCATCTCGCATCGTCTGCATCTGGGCCAAAATCTACAGTTGAACACACTGTAAAAGACAACAGTCAACTGCTAACTGTTCATACTAGCAAGTGGCAGTAGTCGCTATTCAAAACTCAGAAGGGGAAACCAGAAGAGCTAGGACCAGTTTACTTTTGCATCTTCCGTTTCTCCTCTTGTGCACCAGTTTGCTAAGCTAAAAAGCCAATCAGAGTGATCTCCCTGAATGAGGCGTCGCAGACTCAACATGCTGAGTCGTCTGAAAAGGCATTTACAGGTCTCTGACTAGCTGCAACAGTGGGTGACACGATGCAAAAAATGGGTCCACAGATGCTCACTGATACCGATGCGCTGCCTGATACCAATCACACAACCAACCACCATCGGCTTTGCGTGTCAAGGAGTCTGACTACCTCTGTGTAACAAATATGGGCGACACAATGTTGCACGTCCAGCACTGTATCTACACACAATAAAAGCTAGGATCACAGGTTCCTCCTTTCTGCGAATATTTGCTTGAAACTATAGAGAACATAGTTTTTTTTTCCTTCTTTTGCAGTAAAAGTACATATTTGTGAGAGATAAAACTCTTGGCTGGTTTTGTTTTCATGCGATTCATTGAAAATAAAGTACATTGCTGGCATAATCCTTTAAAATTTAGTATTTTTGCTGTTGGTTTGGTCTTTTGAAGAAGGAACATTTTGTTTTTGATGAAACAGATGCCGTAACTTTGGTGTAATAGCAGTCCATTTGTTGTGACAACAGATTCACTTTCACCTCCTTGTCTTTCTTCTGACACACTGAGTGCTTTATGTCCTTTATGACGCTGTGTCACTGAACAAGTCATCTCCTTGACGTCATCATCTGCTCCCTTATTTTAGGTTGATGACCTAAACTCCAGGGAATCACGGACGGACACACACACACACACGCACGGACACACACATGTGTCTGTGTTAAGCTGCCTTTGTGTCCGTGCCTAACTAGACTGTGATTTCCCTGTGGAAGAGATGAATAACTCAATAAACACGAGGAGGTTTCTGACCCTGTAACAAAGCATATCCACTGACAGGCCTCCAACCACCCGCCGTCTTCTTCTCCTTCCCTTTCTTTGTTTGCTCCTTGTTTGTGCCTGTTCCTCCGTCATTACCCACTGTTCTGCCATTCTGTTCGTCTGTGCAGCTTCTGGTTTTCACTCCGCGCCAGTGATATGTCTCTTAAATTGCTCGAGGGGAGGCTTTGCCATGAAAACTCTCCTGTCTTATCAGCAACAACCATAAAAGAGATGCAGTGGTAACGACTGGAGCGTCCAGTCCCTGTTAATGGAGACACTGTATTTTCAGCTATGTTATTGCCAAGTCTGAAATGTCTCTGCAGCTATGAGCTAGTGCCAGAACCAATTATTTTATTGTGCACTGCATAACCCTGGTGTAGTCTGGTTTATTCCCTTGGTCTAAGGCTAAGCATTTGAAACTTGGAATACAAAATAAAGAAAAATGTAAGATGGTTGGTTTCATCAGCAGCAAAGATCTGAAACGTAAAACATGAGTTATTACAATTAAATACATTTTAGCCAACCTGTCTGAATTGTGTGCATCTATTTAGTTAGTGACCAGTGCTGTTTTCTTAAATAACCAATAAAACTGTTTGTTAGTCTTTAAAACTAAAACAATAAATATACTATCACATGCAAAAAAGCAACTCGTCATGAAAATATAAATTTTCTTTCAGTCAACTAATTGATTAATTGATTAATCATTTCAAATCCAGTGTCTATAGATAT
>JASGAT010395423.1:2914-18330 GCA_030220025.1 Chelon auratus
AAACTAGTGAAAAATATGCTGTATTCTCATCTTTGAGGAACGCTAAGGATGGGTGTAGTCTGAAGGCATAGCAAGCAAATCTGATGAAGTAACTCACAATGAAGCTGAAGAACATGCTAATGCTAGTTTTTATAACATTACGGTGTTAGGATTGTGTTCATTAAAACATTGCTGTTGCTCAATTTTTAACTTAATTTACCACACTTTGGCTAGTCAGTGACTAAAACAAGTGAGGCACTGCTTTACAGGGTTTACATTAGCACACTGGCTTCAGCGAGTTCCTTGCTTACACTGTGATTTTCGTCTCTGACCTCTGACAAGAAGGTAATGTTAGCGATCACACTTGTTTAAACTGATTGCATCATTTAAACTGCAATAAACACATTTGTCACTATTCTAAAACCAGATTATATCAACAAAGATATGCTTACATATGTTTATGTTGTGTTTAAGAATTAAGACAAATTAAGAATCAGATTTGAAAGCCACTATAGTGCCAGTCATTCAGCAGGTTGCGAGTTGGAGCTATTCACTTTGTCATTGAGGGGGATTACATTGCAGACCCGGCGTTGCCACTATTCTTTATGAATCCTGTGAAAGACTAGGCCTGAATTGGAATTGTGGCTTAAAAGAAGCACATTTTTACTACTCTTTTAGCTAAAACAAACTCAAACTCAAACTCATGTTGGAATATAAACCGACCAGGCATAACATTATGAGCACCATCCTAATATTGTGTAGGTCTCCCTTGTGCGTCTAAAACATTTCTGACTCATCAAAGAATGGACATGGGCCTTCTGAGGGTGTCCTGGGGTGTCTGGAAACAGAATGTTGTTAGTGGGGGCCTTTAGGCCCTTTGGGTCCTATGGGTTGAGGGGAGGGGCTTCTGTGTCAGGCTGCATCCTGCTGGGGATGGCGTCTCCACCGCATAAGATGACGCTGGAACTTCACAGTGTAAAGACTCTAGCAGCACCAACCCTACCGCACCAGAAACAGCACCACCACTGGAGCAGTGGAAATACTGACCAGCACCAGTACTGGAGCGCTGGATGTCAGCTGCACCACCGGTTCCCTTCTCAACAAGGAGGTATGTGGGCATTCTGGAAACATCACAGGTACCAACTGCTTGCCCACTACCGGAGAATCTCTGATTCAGTTGATGATGTATCCATAGCACATGGTCATGTTGGAACATGTCAGGATAAAGATTTGGGCAAGACCACCACTAGACTGCCAGACACAAATGCAACAAAATGCATCCCTGCCCAAAGTCAAAGACCTCCATTTTCATTCTCTACAAAGCATTCCTCTGGTATCTGGGCACTGCGTGTGCATTGCAGGTACCACCTGCTTGCCCACTACTGCAGAATCTCTGATTCACTTTGAGTTGAAGATGATGTGTCCATGAAACAAGCTAGTACTGGAACCACTCAGGGCAAAGATCCAGGAAGCACCACCACTAGAGTGATGGACACAAGGAGAACCTTCTCTGCCCACTACCGCAGAATCTCCTATGTCCTATGCAAACAAGACAAAAGCCGACAATGGGATGGCCACTTCCCAACAAGTGGTGAAGGTGCTGTGCAGATTCAGTCCCCGCCGTCAGAGGAATTGGAGTAACAACAACTTCTCTCATGGTGGGCCCCTGCAGCACCATCCGAGGTACCAAAGGCCCATCCCTGCAAGGCATGACAGAGCTGCCCGTCACCAAAGACGGCCACAGGCAACCTACTATTACCCATGCCCTTAACGTGCAGAGGTTGCACAGCAGTGGTCAAGACAACACATCTGTTGTCACTGCCAAAGTGGTCTGAGGCAGCCCGATGGCCCACGTCGTCCTCAACATCCTCGGTCTAGTGGGCATCAAAGCCAGCAAAGACACAACTCTGATGTCAACAGCAGCAACATCAACAATGTTTCTGGCACCCAAAGACAGAAAGAAAACTAACTGTCTAGGGATGACCATACTTCTCCAGCTTCAAGCTCTAAGCCATCCAGTCCTGATGACTTATTAAGCTTGATTTTGGCATACTCAAGTATGAACATTTGATGTTCATGAATATCAGAATATGCCTCAATAAACAAATTAAACTGAAAATTCATCATTCATTCATTATTCATGTTATGTGATTATTATTGTGTAAGACAGGAGTATAGAGTAAGGCGGCAAAAAAAGCTTGAAAAATCACAAAACATTTTAAGTTATTAGTTATTATCAATTCAATAAGTTGTTAAGTTATAATCAATACTCTTCTCTAGAAATTCTGTATTTTATTTTTAAATGTTACCTTGTAGCAAAGAAAGAACAGTGACCCTCCCTGCAAGAGCGACTACCTTCTTCTTGTCATACTGCTAGTTCTGGTGTTTTACTCACAATGTAGTTACATTTAAATAGACAATGCACTTGTTAGTGGTGTTTTTGTTTTGTGGGCCTTTACTGTACTTACTGGGGAAGGGTGTATAGTTTTTGACAAATTAAGCAAATTAATTTTTTAAAATTATGTTTGTCTTGAGTTTATGCAGAGGTTAAATTATTGATAAGACTCAAAAAACTGAAATGGAATTATTTAGCCATATTTGGTGTGGGAGAGCTTCTTTGCTAAAAAAGGAATTAAACTTCATCAAGCCTCATCATCAAGGATCATATGGAATCAGACTCCAGCAGACACAACCCAGAGTTCAGTATGGAACTAATCAGGTTTGATTAGATTGATTTTAGTTGACACTGATCTTCTCAAATTTGGCACGATAACAATCATTATGGCTTGCCTGGAACATCTCAGAGATTTCATTACTTTGGTTTGTATTTGGTTTACAGTACTGTGTTTCTCTCACAGTCTCACACATTCATAGCAAGAGACAGTATCTAGATGGGACAAGGACACAACATAACAGTTGTTATAGGTTGGATTTAGTTGCCATGTTGGGTTGTTTGTTCTAACTACAGGAGGTGACTGTGTGTTGGAAAGCAACAAAGTACTGACTGCCTCTGACAGATCTAAATCTGACAGATAAATGGATGAATATCTAAAATCAGAGCAAGCCACAAATCCTGACGCCGGTAAAGAGGGCTCGGTCCTCAATCTGGGCATTACCATGATCCGGGTGTGTGTGTGTTTTGATATGCACACACACGCACACACGGATGGACACTAGCACATGCACTCAGTCACACACATTCAAATGCACATCCAAACAAACATTAACACTTTGCATCGCTATTTGTTTTTAGTTCAACTAGTCTGGTGACCTCTGGACCGGTTAAAGGCTCTGCTCATTCATTAGTTTTACTTCCATCAGTAAAAATTGTATTATGTCATCCAAGGCCTCACTATGACTCTAATCCAGAACAAACTGTCATCCTGCTTTGACAATTAAATTCTGCCCAAAACAGACTTTTCAAAACTATAAAGACCGTGTTTGTTTTTAAAAATATATTATATTCACTGCTAAAAAGTCATGACAGAATCTGTGGTTAGTGTAGATGTTTCTGTAATAACAGCAGGGCAGGAAGAAATGCACGCTGATGGAGCTGTCAGATGTGCTGTTATTTATTTATTTTTTCCAGTTCTGTCCTGAATGCTGGTTTTAATGTGAACAGTGAACAACAGAATGCTAAAAAAAAAAAAAAAAAAAAAAATCAGCCCGGAAATCTAAAAGTACATCTAAGTTACAGAGTTAGTTTTCAGTTTTCTCATACATTTTCTGAGGATTAGAGTGGATTCGTTCCCCCATATGACCTGCTCGAGGTTTCTCCCCGTACATTCCCTAAACTGTCAGAAATAGCATTCATTTATTCATAGTTTTAGTTTGAAGGGACTAAATATGTCAGTCTGGGCGATTTTGGAGGTGAAATGTCTTTCCTTTTTGGAGGACTAAGGATGTATCCGGGTCTCTGTAGCCTCCGTGTTGGTCGAATTCCAATAATCCTTCACTTTGTGCAGACGGAGAGTTACGTCAACGGACACCAACGCAGAACCATAAATAGACTTTTTTCTACTTCATATTGCTTTGGTTCTTCAGTTGTCAATCTGCATTGTGGGAAATTCAGAAAGACAGAAGCTAAAGTAATGTCATCTGAATCCACAGGGATCACATATTAGAAATCTAGACTGCTGGTAATAACAGTTCAGTCTGCACACTAATATGGTATTGTAAGACATTTTTTATTTTTTATTTCTATAACTTCACCTGCCACCACGGTGTGTGGAGTAGGAAAATAAACTGTAGAAAGGTTAAATTTCCAGACGCACTTGTAGTATATCGGTTCAGGGTCTTGACTTTTCTCTAGTACGGCATAAAAAAAGCAATGTCTGCAAACATTCTGTTTTGGTGTACAGCGGGACCTGAAGGTTGAACTGGACACTCTTCACAGACTCTGGCTGAGGTACAAAACATGCTTTTCATGTTACGGTTTTGACTTAACTTACCTTTTGTAGTAGCAGAGAGCCGGAGTATTTGGTTGTGAGCTCTCGAAGCTGAACAGAGAACACCGATGCCCACTGCTGTACCCTGGAAAACATAAAAAAATATTTAGTAGTAACTCTCTCTTGAGGAGCAGCACTCTGACCACTTAAATGAGATCGGGAGCTACATTGCGTAAGGTTACAAGCGCATGTTAAAAATTAAACATTCAACCATAAAAACTGTAAGAGATAAAAAAAAACAACTATGAAAAACATGTGCTGTGTTCTCCTTCTATAAGTGCCTCCTCTTCAGTGATGCAATAAATTTTGTAAAGCCCATCTTGGCTTATGCTTTTGCAAGACTCCAGCAAAGTTCAGTAGGAAGTGCAGCTGTTTCTCTTTTCTTTGTAACCTTCTTATACACCTGAGGAAAATGTTGATATTCCCAGCAAATGTCATTTCATTATGCCTTTGATATCCTGTTTTAAGTTATCAGTCTAGCCTAGTTTGCTAAACCATTAGCCTCAGAGTCTTCTAGAAGGCAGCAGTTAGCAGCAGAGTTGACTGACGGCCAAAACATTTTGTGTACACAGTGTATTAACTTTTGTGTACCTCACTTCCCATGTTGTAACCACAAACTCAACTCAGTTATATTTCAAGACACAGCCATGCATATATTTGTTTTGTCTGTAGACATACAATAAGATAAGATTTTATTTGTTCCCATGGGAAATGTACGTGTGACAAAATAGAATAAGGTAAAAGAACAAAAACTATATAAGAGGATATATGAAACATACAAAACATGTGTACAGACTGAATCAGTTTTAAGTAACTAACTACTACTCCTACTACTACTTATACTAATTAGTTAAGTTAAATAAAAGTCTGAAGTGGCGGAGGCTGAATATACATATCGACATTCATGAATATCATAGTGACAAACTTTAATAGGAGAATTGCTCTTAAAAAACAAATAGTGCACCACATGTTGTTTCTGTTGTTCCCATCGTATTATGGACACACACACACATTTTTATTATTACGCATATTCCCTTGCTGACTTGAATGTAAGAGGATTTTATTCTGGTTTGTGCTGGTTGGTTTCTTGATTCACGAGGACCTGTGTCTGGCCTCAGTCTTCTCTCTGGATGGACCACTTAGGTTTGAGTGCCCTGATATCAGCTGATATCAAATCCTGCCGCTCGAAGGAGGAAGGACCTCCATCTGTTACATGCACTTCTGTGGCAGTTATGAGTGCATGGCCAGTTCACTCTTATTTTTTTTTTTGTTACTTTTGTGCATAGTCATAAGAACAGTATCTGTCCACTGGCCGTACGAGACAGAGTAAGGCATTAACGACAAAACTACTAAACTGTGTTTTAAGAGGAAGAATGTGTTACTAGTTCAATAAATCAGTACAGTCAGTTTTGTCTTAATAATGGAAATGTGTGTCAAACCTCAACAAAAAGCAGCAACGGTGACAAAGATAGTAGAAATGACATATTGGAAGCTGTGGTAGCAGAAGAAATAACAACACTAGTATACATACGTGGTTAGCAAAGGTGGTAGTCAAAATAATTCAGAAAGGTGGTGATGATTCCAGTAATGGTGTCATCATTACTATACAACAAGCCCCCCGTAAAGCTCTTGTAGTGTACTGTATGGATGGATATTGTGTTTGTCGGTTGCATTGCTGGGAGTTTAGCCCGTGAATTGCCATGGCAACGCTCTGCTCAGCAGCGCTGCGTTACGGCAGAAAAAGGCCCTTAAATATGACAGTGATGAAAGAGATTTAGATAATCTGTTCTTCATCTGGGTCAGGGCGGAGAGCTGCAGGTGTGTGCTCAGCACAAACTCACACTCACAACACAACAGCGGGACACACAGCAAGGCAGGCGATGTCTGAATTACACGGGGACCCCTTCTCTCTTTTAGGAGACTGGGAAAAACAAAACCACACAGAATCATCTGTTATATTATTTCTGATCCAGATGTGATCGCAATTCAAAAAATGTCAAACAGACTGTCACAATGTGAATAACAACAACAAAAAAATGGAGGCATCTAGTGATTATTCATTATACTATTAATACTTTTCATTTTCTTGTTTTGTCGTTGATTCATTTTGTCTAAGAGATGACAAAAATTGCTCTAATTAATCTCTTCACGACATCCTTGATAACACATAAATGCATTTTTTTTTTACTTAATTGCCTACTAATCTATTAATTGCTACTAAACTATTATTTAGGAGTATTTCACTTATTTAGTTTTCATCAAGCACACATTTTGCGCCACTGAAAACCATCATTCTAACTGAATATCCTTCCAAGGAGATGATTGAAAAGATCAAAATATTGAGACACTGTGCTGGTGAATAAGTATATTTAAATATAGGATGACTGTGTGAAGTCAGCAGTGAGTTCACATGGTTGTGTGTGTCTAGTCAGCATGTGCTGAGGAACGGAGGAGTTTATTGGTCCATCTGTTCTGGACATTAATCCCCTGAGTTGAGTGAAGACACACACACACGCACTCACACACAGACAGACTATTTAAAATGCATTGTGAGGTTGTCGCTGATTTTACAAGTATGTGGTCCAAACTAAAAAGCCAAAACGTGGCAACTAACAATCTAATTACTTAATTAATCAATGAGCAATTTAATTGAATTCATTCACTCATTCATTTAATTAACTGAAAGCGTTTGAATTCAATTCTCTTCTTCAGAGATCTTGTTACATCTGGCCAGCTGTCCAACCCAACCCAAAGATATTCATTTTACTATTCTGTATCAAGCATTTATGGTGATACAGAATAAAGCAGAAAGACTCAAAGCAGAAAGACTCAAATTTGTGAGTTGCCTAAGGTTTTTATGGATAAATGATTTCTCAGATATTCTACTCCTCAAAATGCAGAGTGATTCTCACAAAATCTGTTGTAAAAAATTGAGCACTTCAGTATTTGACTGATTTCAGCGGTGTATTGGTTGTTATAATTGAATTACATGCACAGTGTTCTTTTTTGCCCAGAAATTGTGAAAATCTGATTTTTAAAATGCATCTTTTTATTTTTCCGTCACTGTAAGCAGTTGAATGGTGAGTCTATGGTCTTAGTCTTCCCTAAGACAGTAATGTCTTACTTTTTTATTTTTTATTTGTCTTGTTCTTTTGTTGCAATGAGAGCTGCTGTAGTTGTATTTCGTTTCAGGACCATATCTACAACCAGTCAAACACTCAAAACAACTATCCTCCATAAACCACAATGGTCTTCAGCTTTCTACAGATTTACTTTTTAGCTTGCAGGTTCCTTCATTCATTCATTCATTCATTCATTCATCTTCTATACCCGCTTAGTCCTGCTGGAGCCTATCCCAGCTCTTGCAGGTTCAATTGAAATTCAATTCTATTCAATTCTATTTAAATTGTGTCAATAAGTGGTCCAATTATTGCAAGGCTACAGTGGCTAGGAAAAACTCCCTTTAAGTAGGAAGAAACCTTGAGCAGAACCCTGCACATATCGAGTGGCCCATCCAGGTAGAGACAGAAAAAGAGAGAGAAGAGAGGATAGTGGAAGAACCTGGCTGTGTAGAGGGACACATGATTGTCTGTAGCCTACAGAAATCAATATGTAGCTGAAGTTGGGTAAATCTACAAGGGCCAGGCAGTTTTGACCAGTATGCTTGAAATTCAGCAGCAGCACAGATCCTTGTTCAAAACTGTTAACATTGCCAGGGAGATTTCAGGGCCAGGGAGCTGAATTCACCAGCAGCTGGTGTTGCATTTGCTCAAATTGCTCTCTGGTTTCCAGCACAAAGTGAAATTCGGTGTGACCTGTTTTTGTTGAACACTATTGCTAAATAGTGAATTTTGTACAATTCACAAAATCTGTACTCTTCACTTCTAAAGAGGTATACAAAAGACCTTCAAGATCCCAAGATAAATCAATACAGAATGTCTTGGAGAGAATGGATGACCCATCTACAATTAAATAAGCTGTAATGGCAGGAAGTAGCAGTGTTAAAATATTGTAACCATAATGCAATGAAAACATTATATGTTATGTGTGGGTGGAAACAACTTTTCACAAAAGTTGAGATGGGGTTCGTCTGACTTAATGAGTCCATATGAAGGTGCAGTTCTACATTATTAACCTTATCCTGTAGCATTTAGTTAGACACTATTAAACTCAGGAGACCACAAGGCAACCTCAAATTTAAAGTAATTCCCTCATGGTGTGTCTGAGATATCTTGGTTAGAAGAATGGCTCATTCAAAAACAACCCAAACGTTTAACACCTCCAGACATAGCTGTCGTTGGTGCAGAGGCATAAAAACAAAACAAAAGTGTTATCTGATATTTCTTTGTCATCCAATAAATCTCATTGAGCATGGTTGCCTTTTAATTATCAAACAAGTCATTCAACCTATTATTTAGTTTAACTGAAAAGCAACAAATCATTTAAGTTGCTTTCATGGCTTTCACACAAGGATATATCAGAAGAAAGCCACACAGACCAATGTAGGAATGAACCATAGACTGTATAAAGATGGAAGGCGGAACAGCTCATCAAAAGTGAAGCCAAAGCAAGAAGAGCTGCCCCTTGTGACAGGCTGCAGTATATGTCATAAGCTCCACCCCTACATGTTAGTGGATGAGGCCAAATTAAAACATGAAAGCGTATGTCAAATTTTGTTTGGAATTTTGTTTTACTTAGTTTTATTTGACGATATAAAAACAGGACGTGATATCATGATCACTACAAGTTGCCGCATACCAGCTGCTCCATGAGAGTTGGAAAAAATAAATGAATAAATAAACAAGTACAGTGTATAATAAAGTATTAATCAAACGGAAACGCGAGTGAGTCTGGAGGAAGTGGGGGGTGGTCACAGATATCGCAGCTCTGCGTTGCTCCACTCTTGGACTGTACTGCACAGATTCTTGCTTCAAACTCGCAAGATTTCGCTGCCTGTATCCCCGGGAAACTAGCGTCAGTTTGGCCAATGCAAGGAAGTGGGGACGTGTTGTCCATATTTATGTACAGTCTATGGGATGAACCAACATTATCTGCCACAACAAAAGCACTTTGTTTTTATGTCTCCTTTTATTCTGTATAAGTCATACAATCAACTAAAACCATGTTAGACTATTTCTGCATGCTCTACGTTAGTACCACATTTGTTGTTTATGTAGGCAGAATTAGCTAACATTTCCTGCTAGCCTAAGAAGCAAATGTCCTTACGGCTCACATTCTACAAAATCTGAAAACTGTGTGACTGATTGAACGGTATAGGGAAGTCATATGTCGTTATCTCTGCATGTCACAACAGATGAGGCGGATTTGCAGGGGTTTAGGCGTCTCTGTATCCAGGTGATGGGGCAATCTCTGGCCCAGCCTGTGGCGGTCAGTTGGGTGGTGAATGTGGGACATGGTGGAAGGTCACCGGGCTGAGAGGGTGTGGACGGAGGCCAGTGAGCCATGCTCGCCCACAGATGGGGGAGGACAGGCGTGTCCTCCAGGAAGCTGCAGCCTGCCGGACTACAGATGCAGGGAGCCACTGGTGCTTCACTGTGTGATAGGTTCATGCTAATGGAGCTGCTAGGTGTAGAAACTACAATAGCACAGTTCAAAAATATTAGTTATAGGCTGAAGTGAGCAAGATACAGCTCATATATGAAGTCATTTTTAAGGTAATGAAACCCCAGCTAAAATATATTATAAATATATTAATCAAATTAAGCATTAACATGTTATAATCTACGAAGTGTAAACGTTTCAGCTAACTTTACTCCAGTTAAGTGTCTGTTCTAGAAAGAGCCATCTTCAGCTGCTCCTAACTCTGGGAAGGGACAGCCACAAGCACTAATGGACATGCAGGGTGACTGCTGATATTGATGCAGATGTCTAAAAGACTCTCATTACTAATGAATAGACATGACATACAGTGCTTTTTCCTTTTCAGGTGATCATTTATGATAACAGCTGTGTGTTGTTGTTTTGTTCTCTCTCTAAATGAGTGATGCAAAGCACTGCTTATGCAAGGGCACCCCTGTGATATTTAAGACAACTTTTAGGATTGGGTGACTTAAATGCATCCTCAGTGTGTTCTTTCTGTGTTCACACCTGTCCTTAAGATGGTCACTTTTGATCGGACTGCCCAGAGCAAATGTCAATGCAAGTTCTGAACGGAGCCTCTGAATTCCTAGAGCAGAGCATACATTAATTATATAAAGACAACAGAAGTCAGCTAGAGTAATTGTGCCTCCCATCAGTTAGTGACTTCAAGTCGGCTACAGGGCCGGGGTACGTTTTATGACCAATGGTTTTGTTTCGGATAGTTTTGATCATGTCATTCATTTAGAGGTAATATGTCTTCCATAAAACAAAACTTCAGGAATCTGAGCTGTTAATATCAGTCAGTTTAGGATATGGCAGATAAAGTAGGAAATAAACACGGAATCTAAATGATTTGGACACACACACATCTCTGTAGGTCATTTGACCAAAGGTAATCTCATGCTTACCTACTTGTACTGTTGAGTGTGGAATTGTGGTTCCTGTCAAATAGGTCCATCGGTCAGTTGCTTAGAGTAGTTAGATATCTCCAACTTTGTTGAATCTGTGATCTAATTTTGGATTTTGAGGATTTTCATCTGACATAACACATCTGTATGTATGTTTTTTAAAAGTCTTATAGAGCTAGATTCAGCTGCTGAGACTAACACCAGATTATACCCCTTCTTGATACTGCTGTGATACTCAACTTTCTTTACTGTTTTGATTAACCAGACTACATTGACTATTATACTTGAATTATTATCTTTATTATTATTATTATTTTTAATTTTGCTTTTGATTGTCCTGACACTCCACCTCCATTGTGGAGATTTGGGGAAACTGATGTGCACAATACATGTATAGTGGCAACCTTGCAACTAGGCATTTTCACATGAATCATGTCAGACGCTATAGCTTCTGACAGCAGACATGAGATCATTTAAAGCAGTCATAACTAACAGCATCTCCTCATCCTGACTGACAAACAAAGGAGAGCAGATGTCAGGGAGCCCTGAGGGACACTGCTCACACACAGTTATTCCCTCAGGACCTTCATGAAAGCACAGCACAGTCTGAGTTTGCTGTCAGAAGCTTCATTTATCTAGAACAAGTCCAATCAGGACTATTAGCTATAAGCTTCTCGTTTAATACCGGTCTTAGAAGCAGGGGGAGCATCTGCTTACAGGCCCACTGCTCTGTAAGGCTCCCGTTTATGTGACTGTTAGCTGACTAGCAAACAGTGTGAACCTCCTTCAGTTTTCCCACATTGCACTAGTTAGTTATGAACTAAGTACTGCTTTGAGAAATACGTGAAATACGTGATGCAGACCTCCAAACTGTCTACATGATCTATGAATACAAGTTCTATTAGACTGGTTGAAAATATATGCTGTGGGGATGTAACAGCATAGCTCCTATGGAACTGAGAGAATCGTGAACTTCAGATATGATCTCTGAAAGATATAAGACAGTTATTAAGTCCCATATCTAGCCCTGTAGATGTTAGTTTTCACTTTCATAGAAAAACCTCTAAATCTTACTGACCAGTCAAACTTCACACCCAGAGACATATATTTTATTCTCAAGGAGATCCTAGCTTCTCCAAATAAATCAAACATGCCAGGCTGAAGTTAGGGGAAATATTTAGAACTGCACCAAGTTGCAGCCCTAAAAACTATGCATGCAACCTGGAAACGCATAGTTGGCTAGTGCATAGCTGAGCATCTCCTAATGATTTTATCACAATGGGCTGATGATAAATACACTGAGATCCACCAGAAGAAGAGGCACTTACGTCTCTGGTGGGATCTTCATCTGAGCCTGAGCTGTAATCCACAGGCAGATAAATCCCAGAATGCTCAAGAGGTTCCTCATTCCCAGTGCACTGCCCTCCATCCTGCTTCCCTGAAGTCCCAACATCGAGCTCCTCGCGGCTTGGACTCTAAAACTTTGGAGACAGTTTCCCAAACAGGGGCCGGGTCTGAGAGTTCAAGAGGATGATAAAGAGTTTGTAGGAAATGGTTTCCTCATGTTGGCTAAAGACAGAAAACTGCAGTGCATGTAGTAGTGGTCTTTTGACACAGAATGCTTTCCGTCATGCCAGGATAAAGCCATCCTGCTGCCGGCATCTTCACCCTGCTTTGTGTCAGCCTTCCATCTTCCTCAGGGAAACATTCCAGACACCGTTGATGACTTTAAAGTCACCCAAGATGAACTGATGGAGAAAATATATATTCTGTAGAAAAAAAAAATCTGATTAAGAATCCATCACAGTGACACCAGAGCAAAAACGTGACAAAAACGTTTCCTCTGCTGCAAGTTCCTCCGGGTTTTTCATGCTTCTTCCAAGTTGGTCTTCATAAAACCAGGAGCAATAAGTGGGTCCATTTTTCCAACATGCACACATTTAGGAAGCCATAAAGCCGGCAGTCTGCAGCAGATTCACCAACTGCTTGCCTCCACTGTCGCCCAATTTGCGACATAATCCACTTGGATTAAAAACTCCTCTTCCCCATGGAAGTGAGAGAGAGATAGAGAGAGAGAAACAGGGGGAGTGAGGGGAGGGATTGGAGCAGGGGATTGGATGAGAGCTCTGTTTTATCTAAGAGGATTAGAGCAATTTCTGGAGACAGACTCTCCTGCAACCAATCAGAGCTGCCGGAAGAGAAAAAAGCCCTGTGGTTCAGTTTGGCTGAGAGAGAGAGAGAGATAGAAAGAGAGCGAGAGAGAGACCAGCCAACAGTGACATGATGCCTCGATGCACTCTCAAACACACACACACATACACATAAACAAATCATACAGACAATGAGCTGATTAACCACAGAGATATCCACGAATCTGGGGTCAATACCTGGACCAGGGGCAGCGGCAGGAACATCTGATGTGTGTTATTGGTTTAGGAAGAAACAAACTAGCAACCACAGAAACAAAAATGTGGCACACACCCCTAGGTTTCGGTCTAGTCCATATCCATCGGCACTATACATACACATATCAATCTGAGATGAACCCAAGTAAAGCCAAAGCTGTTCACCACTTACAACTCACCATGATCATACTATCCTTCCATCTCTGCCTCCTCTTCCTTGCCTTCAACTGTCCTCATCATCACCATCATGAGGGCCATTAAAAGACTTTGGCCTGATGGGTTTTTTAGAATGAGCGACATCTAGGCTCCTAAAGGCAAAGATAGTGTGACTGTTTTGGAGTTATTTGCTCCTCTGGTCTGCTGTTTATCATGTTTTCTACCAAGAGCTAAGATCTTCACTCAGCTCACACCAGGAGGTTTTAATGGTTAAACTTCAACAAACATCAAGCTGCCAGATCAAACTGAACACAAAAGCAGGGTGATTTTGGAATAAATTAGTTTATAAACAGACTAATAACAGTTACTTGATTAGTAGATAAATTATGAACTCGATAAATGCCTCTGAATATAGCTCCATCTTCTCACATAGGGAAAAAAAAACATCAAACAAAATTACCATAAACAGTGAAACAAAGTCACAAGCATTTATAATATTTGCACATCATCTTTCTATATGTTAGTCTGAACCTAATGAGCATGTCTTTGGATGGTGGGAGGAAGCTGGAGTACCCGAAGAGGACCCACGCAGACACAGGAAGAACACGCAAACTCCACACAGAAAGGCCCAGTCGGCCCATGGATTTGAACCCGCGTCCTTCTTGCTGTGAGGCATCAGTGCTAACCACCTCGCCACTGTGCCGCCACTCTAAGAGTCATGGTGGGGTATTTTTAGACTACTTTTGTATTCCCTTCTCAGAATGTTTTCCATTACCTTGTAATAATGATCACCGTAACATGATAAAGCTCAGGCAAAATCCGAAGTTACAGCCAAGGGAATGTATTCCAAAAATTCCCAGCCATGACCCCTGAGGGACTCCCTATATCAGTTCAGAGCAGGTACTAACAGGAACTTGTGAAAGAGCGTGGAACACCAACTAAGTTGCTTGCATTAAAATTAGGAAGTCTCCTGTTTTAAGTCCTCCAGTGTTTTGATTTTACACATAGAGTATGCTGGCATGTGCAATTGTGTTTAAGTTTTAAGCTAACATGCTATGTGCTACATTTTATTGCATCATATCTGAGTATCTATAAATTGAGTCTATAAGGTCTTGATGAAAAATCTGTTCAATGAAGAGAAACTGAGACGCAAAGTGGAAATAATTACGGAATTAACTCCTTTTAGAAAATACGACATCATGTTGACTTTCTTTATATTGATTCTGTGTCAAATTAAGATCTAAAGTCCTAGATAGATTGATCTTCTGTATTCAGTATGTCTGAAATTTAAGTCAGTTTGAGACCTCATTTCATCATCTTGAACATAGCCTGATGCCCACATTAAGATTTCTCTAGCACTTTTTTTTTTTAACATTTACCCTTTACACACACGTACTGTGGAACGTACGTGTGTGGTACGTTCCACGGTACCAGCAAAATAATGACATTCACCTCCACATCTGCCTCCCTCACTTTTAAGCAGCAGGTGTTCAGTTGTAGAAATCACACTTGGCCGTGAGTGCAGACTGCTGGCAGTGGTTTGGTGGTTTCACCGTTCTGAGACCCATTAAATATTGATCAGACTCACAAGAATAACCACAGAGTGATCAATAGATCAGAGTGTCAGAGAGGATCTGATCCTTCACTGCTGCGACCGATCACGATGTCTTCAGTGCATTACATCTACAAAATCAACAAATTAAATCATACTTAATAATCTTTGAGGGAAAAAAAAGTAAAAGTAAGTTGTGAAAAGATTAATCTTCTTAGTGAGGATGAAAATAATGAAGGAAATACACTCACCAGCCACTTTACTAGGTACACCTTGCTAGTACCGGGTTGGACCCCCTTTTGCCTTCAGAACTGCTTTAATCCTTCGTGGCATAGATTCAACAAGGTACTGGAAACATTCCTCAGAG
>JASGAT010395425.1:0-13566 GCA_030220025.1 Chelon auratus
CTTTATTTTTAGCCAGGCAATGTATTTAAGTTGCATTTGATTAATCCAATGTCACATTTGGAGATGGTCTGGAATGTATTTAACTGCATTCTCTTGGTAGTGTGAAAACAATGTGTTCTGAGTCACATAGGAGACCACCTAGTCATCAGGGGGGCTCTTGCTTAACCATGTTTTACTACATTAAATCAGAAACACAGAACGTGCTGATGTACTATAAGGAGCCATGTGGAGTTAAATCACAAATTTCTTCAATATTTGCCAGTGTTTTTATTTCCAGAGACTTTTCTGGCACTGCTTCAAACCACAGAGCATTGAAAGTAAAGTGTATGGAAGATTCCAGGGTCATAACTGATCTTTATGAAGGTAGTAAAATGACATCAGGGCAGAGATAAATAACTAATAAATAACTTAATGTGTGTGCTTTCAGTGTGTGAGAGAGACTTCACAACTTGTTCCAAAATATGTATCACCTACTTTTCTTGTCGTGGTTGTGATACAGCAATAGTTTAATTGGAGACAGCAGCTGTAATAATATTGTGACCACATATACAGTAGTTTAAAAATGCTTCTCCCACAGGGTAAAGCAGACCAATGAAATGACAGGTAGGATGCACCTTTTTGTTACCTGTAGGAACTTGTAGGTGTCCACTATCTCCACTACTGCACCCTTAACAGTGGCAAGTTTGGGATACCTTTTGCTAATATTGAGTCAGATGGCTGTTGTTTCACCTTACTTATTTAACTGTAAGAAAAAATGCTATTTCAAAGACAAAGAAAGGATGTTGGTAAGGGGTTCTAGACTAAAAAATGGTAATCATATTAGTCGGTTTATCTTCTTTGTCTAACTACAACAGTCTATTTGCTGTCTGTTCTTGTATTAAGACAGTTGAAAAGCAGCCATATACAGACAGCAATTAACTTGTTGAGTAACATGATGGCACAGTAATGGCACAGGATGGACAAAACACTATAGCAAAACATAGAACAATGGAAGATGGAAGTGCTTAAAGTTATGCCTATAAAATAAAATGACAGAAACAATTATAAGAGAGATGCTGGCTCGCATTAATGTGTTCCTAATGTCGTACTTGGTGCAATAGTGGTTGTCTTGTTTTTTTTTTTTCATTTTACCCTTACTGTAAATCACCGCACTGCTCCTTTAGCTACATTAAATCCACTGTGGTTTTTGGCTAAAAGGGTTTGGTCCCACCCATTCAGATGACATCAGTCAGTCAGTTAATGTCATGACTTCTTAATGTACCTACGCTATGACCATAATGCATTATGGATGAACCATTGATTCCTAATGGCTAGTTAATGTACTACATGTGACTAAGCTGTGGTTTCATGATAGATGGATAGAAACAAACCTCTCTTTCTTTGTCTCTTTCTTCCTGTCAATGTCTCGTTCCCAACACACACTTTCACAGTCATATCTCCATATCATATAACTTAACCCCAGCCTTAAAACATGTCTTCATCTTTAACTTTAATGATTTACATCATGGGAACTGTTGATATTTGTCCCCGTGAGAAAGACTCCATTATGTGTTTAAAAACAGATTAATGTCCCCGCAACCTGACTAATACCTGGACCACATATACACACACATGCACACATTGTGAACACTGAATGCACCTCTTTGAATGGTCACTTGAGGCTGGCTCAAAAAGAGAGTCAGTCCCAAGAGACAAGGCCCAACTTTACAGCAAAAATAAAGATGTTTACAACCAGGTTCAAAAATGGTTTTGGTCTATACAGTTGCTTTCCCCATTCATGATAACTGATGGGACATTTCAGAACAACTTTAAGACAGAATAAACTGATTTAAACTGTTCCAATCATGCAATTCAGTGATTAATGATCCATTTACAAACTGATGGCTTAACACAGGAGAGCCAGTTGCCAGGTTGTCACGCAACCAAAACTCCCACAACGCCATGTACAATTAATAGACAGAATAACAACAGAAAACAACACAAAAGAAAACAGACAACTAAATGTGGACTATTAAACATTACATATCCCTTGTCTACTTTAGGCCCTTCCTTTGAAAACAGGTTCCAGTTTCATGAGACAGAACTGTCCCTTCTAAACTTCCAAATTTTTGTTAAAGGTTGCCCATTACTACCAAACAGTTGTGTTTTTAAAAAATATTTTTTATATAAATATTTTTATATAAAGCTTCAATAACAATACAAATTGTCTCCAGACACTTCACAACATCTGGCCTGAAACCCCCAGAGCAAGTGTGAAGGTGATGATGGCAAGGAAAGACGTTTGAGCAGAACTTAGAACCCAGAAGCTCATATGGAGGGACCCATGTGCTTAAGGGCGGCTGGATAGAGACACAAAAGATATGAATTTGAATTTATTGAGGGATAGCCAGAACCAGACCAGAAGGTATACATTTGTCATACATACATACATGTTCACATACATTGAAATTTCCTCAAAGGCCTACGGTGCAGCAACTTAAACACAAAATGCACAAATATGAAATGTAAAAATATAAGGAAGATATATATATCTATGTCTATATCTATATCTATATATACATACATATACACACCCATATACATATACACATATATGCTACACGCATACATACCTAAAAAAAAAAAAAATAGACATACCTAAAAAAAATAGAGTTAGCTGCTATGATGATTCAATATAAGAGGTATCATAATATAAGAGGTATTAATATCGGGTCATTCTCCTGAAGCAAATACCAAAGCAAAATATTTCAGTTTCATATTTCAGTTTATTTAATTTTATTAATATCCTCTAATTGTGTGTCTAATGTGTGTGTATATATATATATATATATATATATATATATGCCTAATGCTATTATGTTTTATCATGACAAATGTATGAATTTACCTGCCAGCTGCTATTCTTCTGTTTCTTTCTCTTTTTTTTTTAAACAAGTGTTTTTATTTACTTGACAGGCAAAAGTACATCCAGCGAGAAATAAAGACTTTTTCCTTTTCCAAGAACAACAACCACCCCCTCACCCCAACACAAATTTAATTCCCTGTATTGGAACTGTGTTAAATTATATTGTCCCACTTGAATAAAATATAAATCATAAACAATCTTGAAAGTTACGCTTAAAGGAGATCATTCAAAAGTCAAATTATATAATGTGAAAACATTTCAAATAGACTTTATTAACATGTTATTATTATAAGTATCACATACCCTGTCACTTGACTTTATGTTTCCTAACCTTAAAGCTAAAGATGATAAAATGCCCCAACAGTATTCCACAGTATCACAAGTTAAGACACTGTATGTACAATGCACTCTAAAGATTCCTTGTGATAGATTTTCGTTTTTAAGTTGTCATCCACCTCCAACAGTTTAAGAACCAGTCTATCACCTGCCTATCATGACCAGTGTGATGACAGAGCATCAGCACAGGTAGACCCAAGTAGTCCAAGAACCTCGGATTTTACAGGCAGCAAATGAAGAAAAGCTAGAAATAGAGACATAACATCTCTCTCGTCAATTCCCTCAGTGCTGTCGCTGCAACATTGTGGATCAGTTGGAGGCTTTTCAGAAAACGGTTCGGACTTCCCGATCGGCATGCATTACTGCCCAGGCTAGATGTATCAAATGCATGAATTGGGTTTACAGTATCTCTTTGAGACATAATAGTCCAAAATCTTGCCAATACGGTGCAGCTAAAAGAAGAAATTCTTAGTCATATGTGCACTTGAAAGCACGTATTTTGGTAAAAAAAATAACTACAAGGTTTCTCACACTGGAGACCAAGGTAATGCCATGCAGAGTAACTATTAGACTGTGAGTAACTGTGGTGCTTACATATAAATACAATGAGCACTGAGATGTAGCAGACAAGTGTGTGCTTTCTGAGACAAGGAGGACATCCCCAGTAGGTTAAGCCAGTGATGTCTCTGTCCTATGATGTACTCTAAAATCTCACTGAAAATCATCCAAAAATAAAACATTCCTGCTTAAACGGTCATATAATTGATGAAAACAGCTTTTTAATCATTTCTTAAAAGGGATATTTGGGCAAGATTGCAATGTGGCACTCTCATAATATTATGATTTAGAGCCTTTTACTAAAGATAGCTTAATGTAGTTTAATGGGGTAGTGTTAATTAAGGGTTAAGTATCCTTAAGCAACTTGCGAGCAAATTGTTAAAGGCAACTCAGAGAGATCTGTGGGAGGGAAGTCAACCAAATAACATTCGGTCCGACTGATGTTCCTGATGTTAATGCCACCATAGTTTACATCGACTACATTGACATTGATGCTTCAGATTCTATTCAAATGTCAGAGGGAGTGATTAAACAGTGAATTGTTTTGTTTTTGTTTTTGAAAGAAGCCTCTTGTGTCTGGTAAAGATTTGAATGAAGAACTGAGGATGTCATTGTCAACAGCTAGATGAATGTTAAAGTCTCCATTATAATTACTATACAGTATCTGTATTAAGCACTGAAAAAAGATTGAACCAAATAGTATGTATTTTTTCCAGAAACTAATTCACCTGTAATAGTGATACTATCCAGTTTTATTATATTTATTATCAAACTGTCATGTAACATCATCAGCTGTACGTTGTATTTGTATCATTATCAGATTCTACATGTACGCTTTAGTCAGATGTATGTATCTATGACAGGTGTATGTTTATCTCATTTGTCCTGCTGTTCTCTTCTCCCTCTTCTGTCTCTACCTGGCTGGCCTTAGGCAGATGGGTCCCTCCGTAAGAGCTGGGTTCTGCTCAAGGTTTCTTCCTGTTAAAAGTTGTTTTTGCCACCGTTGCCTTCAGGCTTCCTTTGGGGGTTTCGGGCTGGGTGTCAGCACTCCATCACTCTCGTTCCTGGTCAAATAGCCCTTACATAACAATGTTCTGCTGAAAAACAAGTTATGGTCCCACTAAGCACAAACCAGATGGGATGGCATGCTGCTGGTTAACAGTGCCTTGAATTTAGAATAAATCACCGACACCTCTTCCTCCATGCTTCACGGTGGGAACCAGTAGACCTTTTCTCACGTCTCACAAAGACAATGCAGGTGGAACCAAAAACCTCAAATTTTTACTCAATCTTTACCAAAGTAAAGATTACAAATACTGAAATGTCCATTCCTTGTGTTTCATGGCCTAGTCAGCTCTCCTCTGATTGTTGCTCTTCCTCAGTTGTTGCCTGTTTGCAGCAATTCATCAGTGGTGATGTAGAGATGTGTCTGCCACGTGATCTCTGTTAATTATGCATATGGCCTCCATTCTGAGGTATTGTTAATTTCAACTTTCTGAAGTTGGCATTTTCGAATAGAATAGAATAGAACAGAATTTATTTACCATTTGCACAGGTACATTACAGTACAGGCACAGTGGAATTCTTTCCGAGTCAAGCTTACTAAAAATGTAATAGGATAATCAAAATAAAGCAGACATACAGAATAGGCATAGATAATTATATCTATGTGATGCATTCATATTCGCAGTATGACTGCATGCACCGAACCGCGACTCCCGTACCGTGACACCGTGGGACGAATACACATACTGTTACACCCCTACAATATATATAATATTGGCAAAATGTGCCGAATATAGGCAGTCCATATCTGACATAATCTTGGGGTCAACTCACTCAGGGTGTGCAGGGTACACAGTTCAGAGTTATTAGGATGAGATATTATCTTTTAGCTGTGTTGTAAGGGGAGTTGTGACACATGGCAGCTGCTTCCCTCCTTAATATCCTGTGCCACTATTCTGACAGTGGCTGGGAAGAAGCTCTTGTGGAGGCGGGCTCCGTGGGCACTGATGCTCACCAGCCTGTAGCCTGAGTCCACCCACTGGAATGAGCTAGAATGATGAGCTGGGTGGTATTTGTCTCTGTCAGCAGCACCAGGTATAGGATCCAGAGGGGGAAGAGAAGAACCAGTGACCTTCTTGTGTTTTGCACTCCAGGTAACATTCAGTTCTCAAAATTATCCGACCTGACTGACTTTCATGTGTTACAGTAATGATGGACTGTTGTTTCTCTTTACATAGCTGATGACACTGACTAATCCATATTATGGCAATAACCATTACCTGATATAAATATTACCATCTGGCATCCCAGACAACCATTCACACTCACACGCACACCTACGGCCAATTTAGAATCACCAATGAACCTAATGAGCATGTCTTTGGATGGTGGGAGGAAGCTGGAGTACCCGGAGAGAACCCACGCAGACACAGGGAGAACATGCAAACTCCACACAGAAAGGCCCAGTTGGCCTGGATTCAAACCCAGAACCTTTTTGAGGCCTCAGTGCTAAGTGTGTCGCCCTGTTTCCAATTAATAGAATAGTATTATATATATAATAGTATAATATAATACAATAATTGATCAACCATAACCATGAATTAACCAGACTGCCCAATCTGTCAGAAATACAATTATACTGTGAAATATCATCTATGAGCATAAAAACCCCAACTCAGTATTTGATGAACAAAAACAATGTAAAAATAATCTTAAGCTTGCCAAATGCATCTACAAGGAAAATGTAGAGAACATTGTCAGTATGTATGGGAGGACCTGAAGTGAGTGACGGGAATGCAGTATTGAGTGTCTCTTGACAAGAAGTCTGACCTTGGCCATCTTAATGAACGGAGCACTTTGATTGTTTTAATGTCTACAATTTTAGAGAGGAGCTGTCAGTCTACAAAAATGATGTCCCAAAGCAGAACAGTGTGCATGCTGCAGGGCTCACAGTGCTATAACATTTTTTTCCAGACTGCAAATGGAGGAAAATCAGGGTTATATACTAAAGAATTGTGCCTAAGAGTTGCTAGATGTATGCGGTTTTATCAGAATGCTGTCACTCTCCATCATTACACTGCACCTGTGTCAAAAACTTACTTTTTTATGTTAATTAATACAGGCCTGTAGCAATTATGACTTCTGTTATTAAGTCAAATAGCTAAATTGTGAGGGATGCACTCTTGGATGAAGGTACAAGCAAATTTGCACCTGTTCTAGTTTGCTTACAGGTCAAACAGGAGCACTGATAATGCCATAAATCCCTGAAAGGTTTTGATCTTATATTGACTGTACTACACGATCTGGGAGGACATTAGACAAACGCTATGGTTCTGGTCCCAATGCCTACAGAGCTTACCCCCTCCCTCCTCTAGGCTCTACAGACCACCACAGCGTTTTGGTTGCACCAGCTTATTCACCTGCAGTCAAGAGGACTGATAGAATAATTAAGAACATCAAATTGTGGACTCCAGATAGCATTGATAGACTACGAGGATCTTTTTGTGCCAGGACTTCATTATTTTTGGTTGTTGTTTTAAATGAAATGTGTTTTTCATTGATGGAAAAAATACAAATTGATGATTTTCACAACAGATTTAGAAAATCTTTTACGAATTTTGGTTAGTGAGTGCAAGAGAGTAGTTTCTTATATCAAACTAAACCACCAACACGCACGCACAGAGCACACGTGCATGCAAGCAACACAAGCCCACATTTTTAATGGAACAGTATTTCCTTTTTAAGGGAGCAGTAAAACATGAGTTTCCCGCCTGTTCTGGGTCCATTTGTCCTCAGGGTCCTCTGTGGCTATTTGCTGATGAACTGTGGCCTGCTAAAAAGCTAAACACATCAGGGCGTGGCCAGAAACCACATGCATCTAAAACCACAGGAAGCCACCCAGGAGTATTATGTGCAGCACATCATGTTGTAAAACACACTCATCTAAGAAGCTAAGAACGTAACATTTGTTGACTGTTTGCATGCAAGACCCTACATCTCTGCAAATCTCAAAGTCGTGCAATAACACAAGTTAGGATTTAGGTTTAGCTGCAAATACACAATTACCCTGTTTTAGTGACCGGTCCGTGATAGACTGGCTTTCCTTATGGCTGTTTCTGATGTTGAACACTATTTAACAATTTGACTTGCTTTGTTGCTCCCGTTGAAGTGACTGAAGTTGAGGTTTTACATTTCACAGTTAATATCGTAAAGTGACTAAATAATGTGTAGATCTGTGGATGTACAGAGTCTGTCTGTGTTTCTAATTAATGAGGACGTAGGTGTTGTTCAGTGCCCTTTTTTGTTTCTTTTAAAAAACGAGATTCGTCACAGTCCTATCTTCACAACACATTTTTAATGTTCATGAGTCCACCATCAGGAGGACACTGAACAACCATGGTGTGCATGGCAAAGTGGCAAGGACAAAGACACTACTCTCCAGAAAGAACATTTCTGCCCATCTGCTGTTTGTTAAACATTATGTGGACAGGACAGATCAAAGTAGAATTGTTTGGTTCAGATGACAGGCTCATGTTTGGAGATGAAACAACAGTGTAATGCATCAAAACCTCATCCTGTCTGTGAAACATGGGGGTACTAATGTCCTTGTCTGGGCCTGTTTATTCTGCATCTGGCCAGGAAGGCTTGTCATCATTGATGGATCAATGAATTCTGAATTATACCAGTGAATTCTAAAAGAAAATATCACAACATGCGTCCATGAGCTGAATCTGAATCTGAATCTGAATCTGAATCTGAAAAAACTGGGTCATGCAGCAAGAAAATGAGCCCAATACCACAAGTTATGAAAGGATAGTTAAAGAAGAACAACATAAATGCTTTGGAACGGCCAATTCAAAGTCATGACCTTAATCCAATAGAAATGTTGGAAGGATCTGAAGCAAATAGTTCATGTTAGGAAACCCACCAACATCTCAGAACGGAAGCAGGTCTGTACTGAGGAATGGGCTAAAATTCCTCCAAGCTACTACAGATGTTTAGTGTCTGTTATTGCTGCACAAGGGGGTCACACCAGATACTGAACAAGGCTTCACATACTTTTGCACCTCACATATGTACAAATACATTTCCACTTTCCCTTTTTCCAAAACTTAACACTGACTGACCAACAATGGGAAATGATTAAAAGTAAACACAGTAGCATTCTGCAATATTTCCAAATGCAAAGCTCTTAAGATTTGCAAGTTTGCAAAAGTAGGAAATCTGCAAACCACTTGAAAGGACTGCACCCCGCAAATTGGCATCCTTGGTACAAATGGGTGAATACATTTGACACAGACATTTCAAAAGGTACCCAAATGAATAAAGCAGGATGAAAAACTAATTTAAAACCTTGTGAAGATAATTTTGGGTAGGTAAATCTAACAGATGAAGGCTAAATAAAATGGGAAATCGCAGATTACAGTGCAGGAACAATGGGAAAGCCATAATTTCTGCAGAACGTCTAATTAGAAGGCAAATTCTGAAGTGAATGAAAAAGTGGAACCATAGAACAGCTGGAGTTTCTCAGTGGTTCCTTGATAGCACCTTTGATATTTCTTGCTGTGAGAAAGTCATACCAAGATGAGTTAAGAAAGATGAGTGAAAAAAATGATCCAAAAACTATAAAAGAGAGGGAGGTTATGGAATAAAAGAAAACGTAATCAGCGAACCACCACTGGGTCCCATGCCACCACCATATCCCTTCAGACTGGGACAGGGCGGGGCAGGGTGGTAAATCGGCAAAAGTCTGTGCAGCAGCAGTTCATCCGGCTTGTTGGCCAGAGAGTGTACTTTTAGTAGATGTTTGATTTTGTTTTGAAAGTTTCTTCTGTGGTGTTTTGGTTTGCGCGTGTTGGTGTGTGTGTATTCATAGTATATACAAGGGTTAGAGTAGAGGTTATGAAGCTGACATGGAGAAGAAGAAGACGTTTACTTCATATAATGGGTGGCACCAAAAGGCACTAGGACTGGAACAAAGTATGTTCCACTTAGCTTCAGCTCATAACACCTGAATTCATGTTGCTGGAGTGCAACAGTGCTTCTTTAAAATGATTCATATAGCTGGGAGTGAGATTAAGATAGAGATTCTCTCTGATATCTGGTTTGCTTTCTTCATAATTTTACCCCAAACAAATATATTTATAGCCAGTTCATTGGATTATTTCCCTTTCTATCTAAGACCCTACTGAGGTAGAAGGACAGATGAGTCCATTTAGGATGTAATGTCTTAATGCTTGTCATGATTTGTATACTCAAAAAGAACACACACATACAAAACTACACGCACACAAACACACACGTTTAACACCATTACTGACTTTGTTGTGCCCCTGGCGGTAAAAGCCATCAGCCTTTAGCCATTAATAGGGTTTTTATGGACCAGACCACCAGCCAGAGATCCAAATCTCTGAAAATCGAAAAATGCGCACACACACACACAAACGTTTGTATGGCTATCTTTGTGAGGACATTCATTGATATAATGCATTCCCTAGCCCCTTACCATCTCAACTAAGTGCCTTACCCTAACCCTTACCCTAATCCTAATGATAACCTAATTGTAACCTTTACCCTAAACTCCACCTCGCTTAAACTGGTCCGGAAAGATAGCTATACAAGAGCATACACGCGCATGTACACAAACACAAACATGCACGATATCCACAATATATTTATCAGTATCAGCATCCACAGTATCAGCTAGCCAGGGTGACTTTACAAAGGCCTACAACAAAACAGTCACTGCCCATAAGAAAGCACTGTCTTCCTTCATGCTCCTCCCCTTCTTTTTCTTTGTTTTGCAGAAATTGAAAATACTAGGAGCACTCATACCAAAACAAATGGACAACTGCAGTGTATTGATGACTGGCAGAGCCTAATCTTCACAGAGTTCATCTCCTGTAATAAAAGCGTGAATTATCCTCTCAAAATCATGTGGGGGAGGTAGGTCTTCACTTTACTCAGAAGCCTTATATTAAAAAAGCATGCCTTGACCACTGAACTAATCTGCTTATCAAATCTGAAGTCCAAAATCATACAAGGTTTCTCCAGTTGTTCAAAAAATCATTTGTGTTTACTTCTTATTTAGATTAAGGAAGTTTGCCTCCATCTATGATTGCACATCCTTCAGACAATTCAGCAAAGCCTGTATAGAGGCACTGATGTTAGTCTGTATGGGCAGATAGACTTTTAAATCATATGCAAACAATGAAACAAGATGTACTTTTCAAAAATGGACCCCAGGGGAAGCATGTATAACGAAAAAAGAATGGGGCCCAAGATAAAGCCTTGAGGACCTTCACAGCGAGGGGAGGGGGCACAGTTGAATTTAATGATGACCCAATAAGGAAAATAAAGAACAAAAGATGCTGTGGAGGTAAGCAGACACAACAAAAGGTGAAACCCAATCAAAAGAGGGACAGGGTATTCCAAAGTGACAGGTACACAGAATCAGGAAAAATGGGCAGGAACAACTAGACAGGAAGCAGGTAACTCAACTGAGAACGTGACATGGGGTGAGAGGAAAGACGGGGCTACAAATACACACACAAGGTGAAAGACGCAGGTGAAACCAATGAGGGGAGGAGCACAGACAAAAGACACAAATATTACAGGTGAATGGAATCACAGGGGAGGGAAAAGACAAAGACATGAAACTTAAATGCAAAGGGAAAAGCAAACAAACTGGATTAAAAAAGCTACCAAAACACAATATCATGACACATCCTGAGGCAAATTGTTGTTTGTGGGGTGTGACTTCAAAAGCATGATCTACCCCTGTGCTTCAACCTAGTTCTTGGGATAAAGAGAAGCAAGTGGTCAGTCGACCTGAATGACATAAATAGAATGTAGGCTTGTAGGCCATCAGAGGAATAACTTGGAGCCAATCCATTTAATGATTTGTAAGTGAAATCTTAAAATGTACTGGGACCCAGTGACGGGAGGTCAGTACATGGGAAATGTCTTCTTGCATGCACCTTCCTGCAGCAACATTATTTTAGCGTAATGATTCCAAGTTAGACATTTTACCTTGAATATTATTTAGTTGTTTAAAGGAGGACCTTTGGGTAACTTCTGTAGATTCTTTCATCAGTGCTTCTTGTCACCCTCTTGCTCCAATTCTGCTTTTAAATAATGTGATTTATGACTAGTACATAAATTAATTTCTTCTTCAACTGTAGCCTCAGGTGTGTCTTCATTTTCTGAGCTGCTGTCATCAGGAATCCCCTATATCAAAGAATATGTTTGGTCTGCACTGTCATGTTACTCTAATAGACTGTTATTATAACATGCTTTCATCATTATGTCTGCAATTTATTCGCTAAGTCATCAGTACCTGCAATTGCAAACCAAATCCTGTGAATACCATTTGATACCCCTTTTGTCAGAGAAGAGGACTACAGACACCTAATTGAGAACATTATAAGATGGTGCAGCAACACCTTCAGCTCAGTATTGGGAAGATCAAGGAGCTATTGCAATGCGGTAGGACGACACCCACCCTTGTCACCATCAGAGAGGAGGTGGTGGAGATGTTAGACACCTTCTAATCCCTTGGGGTGCAACTGAACAATAAACTGAACTTTTGAAACTTCACATTAAGATCCGATCTGGGCTATACTATAGCAAGTGACCAGCTTTAGGTATGTGTGATTAGACCTGACATTAACATGCATCTCCAGATCCGCTCTGTTTAAAAATAAACTCCGACATTATCTGGGGCACATTAGAATATTTTAACAGTGTCTGTCTCTAATGGATCTCCAGAAACGAGAACAGTGCTGTTTTTTGTGTGTAAGTCATGACTTTGGCACACATGTTGTTATTTATTGATCTCCACCCTGACGCTGGTTAGACCTGCACAAAACTCAGATTATAACTCCAACTGTAATCTCTGGTAATAAACCTAAATAAAGACATCTGTGATTGAGGGAATGCATAACTTAACTAGAATACTCAGGTTCTTTATTGGATGCACTGGGCTACTATAGATGATCTTACACTGTAGTGGCCATTGTCGTCTTCTGTGGTGTGATGTGCTGAAGAGATGGCATTGCAAGCTGATGTGTCAACACACTGGGAAAGCTGGTGAGAAAAGCCAGCTTCATGGTGGAGATTGAACTGGACAGCATAGAAGCAGTGACAGAGAAAAGGATAAGGGGGAAGTTGAAAACAATTATGAGAAAAAAACCACTCATCTTCTGTTGAGTTGAGGCAGCTCAGGAGTACGTTCAGCCACAGACTCATACAGCCACAAGCCTCGAAGTGTTTACATGGGTCTTTACTGACAACAGCCTTTAGGCTGCAAAATACCACATCACCCAGTACCTCTAGCCTCAGCTGACAGTGATCTGACAACAGATTTTTAACTATGCTTACCACAGCCATTGTGCATATGATCATATGTATTGTGTACAATAACAGTATGCTGCCACATCTACATATAGATCTATGTATGAATACACACGATGTACACATATATTATATAAATCCTCTTTTCTTCCCTGCTCACACTGCACCTGACACCAATGCCTTCTTCTGCGGGTGGTGAGTCCACAGGGATGCAGCTCCATGTCGTTCCTTGAGCTGAGCCCGGCCGAGCCAAATGGAGGAAAGCCTGGCCACTGGATGCTTGCCAGAATTTACCACTGGCATAGCAAACAGGTTCAAGACATGTGGAGCATCACCTCTTTGGATGGTGAGAAACCTGAAGCTGTTCCAGGAGGTGAAGAGGTGAGGCCAATTATACCTAGTCTGTG